>PPKM02000105.1:0-30320 GCA_003707685.2 Ogataea pilisensis
AGACAACAGTTTTAAGTTTTTCAATGATTTATCTGAGAACTCAAAGGCTTGTGCGTATAGTTAGATGATTTACACTTGATTGGAAGTATTCCCCATTGCTGAATAAAGAACACATGGAAAAGTATCACAGTTCACATGTCGCATTAGAAACGAAATGTAAACAGATTGACTAAGGCATTGAGTAATCCTTTGAACCCAATCAGTACTAAAATCAAAATGTATTACGTGATCACAAAACAGATCACGTGATCCTTTTTAAAAGCCGCAATGGTCTCTAAAATGACAGAAATTATTACCTGCGAAATTTCAAAATCACCTCCAAAAAATTACCGCCAAAATTTTTCGAAATTGAATTTTCGCGCCAACACTAATCCTCGCATTCACTCCAAATTTATTTAAACGGAACTTCGTGTGCATCTGCTGCAGAGTCTTTGTTCTCAGCGAAAGTTTTCAATGCGTGGCTTTTTTTATCTGCATTGGGCACTGCGAATGAATAAGTGTGTGGATAAGCCGCAGTCCAAATGAGATTAAGTTGATTTGCATGCTGCGTTAAGCCAAAGGAATAGTTTTGAAGCCCTGGATTTGCCTGCTAGAAACACTGCCGAAGGCTCCGTGCATTATGCAATGACACTTCCTGAGCTACAAGCGATGTAAAATGATAGTCGGAAAAGCTCAACTTGGACTGATCCATCTACACCAAAGAAAATATCGACACAATTCATGGCAAAAAGAAATAAACTAGACTAACACACACCATGAAACAGAACAAATACCAAAGCAGGGACAATTTTGTTTTTTAAAAAAGCAAAGGATGCGTTTCGTATCTCTACATTATGAATGTTTGTGGTCCAAAACCTAATGTGAGAACGAAGTTAGTGGTGTGCGCAGGTCTTCAAGAATCAATCACTGGTCCATTTATAGACTTCCTTTTTTTAAGCCTTCTTAGTTTTTCCGTTTATCTTGATTTTTGGAGGTTAGATGGTTTGCGTTTAATGACATCTCAAACGTTTTTATCATTAGTTTCCAGCGCCCTAATCGGTTTTACTTGAACCAAAGACATACGACTTAGTCACTGAACACCAAGAAATCAGTAAACTATAGACAGACCATGATACAAGAGAAAATACATTTCAACATAAAAAGATAAAAACAAACAAATGTGAGTAAACAGTGTTAAAATTTGAAAAGTACGAATAATACAGTATTTAAACATATATATAAAATAATCTAGTCACCTGCTTCTTCGTCACTAACGTCGTTACCTAAAAGGATAGCCTGCGAAGCTAGAGGAATCGAAACTTGACCGATTTTCGAATTATTGAACAGATCTTCAATAATCTCCTCCTGTGTCTTCTCAAGGTCTGGTTTACCTTCTTTATTTTGAAACACTTTATTGAAATTCAAAATATCTTCACAACAGAACACATTAACTAAATCGTTATCATCATTGTAATCGCCATCTTCGTCACCTCCTAAATCATGTTCAAATTCATATTCTATATTCTGCAAAATGGCAAACTTCATAAAGCTACCTTCTTCAAGCTTATTCTCGAAAGTTTTATAAATAGGAGATTTAATCTCATATTCATAAGGGTTGCTCAAGCTAATTAATTCAATCTTTTTATCGTTTCCTTCCTTTGTGTCCAACAATTTATTCAAAATCTCTATATCTCTACGATGTCTTTCCAATATCAGTAGTCCTAACAATCTATCTTGTAATCTAGCAGTGGTGGTCACCTCTAACCGTCCATCTTGGTCAATACCACTGAAAATCAACGATGAATACTCAGCAGGAATGCTATCTAACAAATTTTTACGGAAAGTCAACAATTCATCGCTTCTAGTCTCACGCACTCTTTTTATCCCTTCAAATAATGAAATATTGTAATCTAGAGGGTAATCAGAGACTAACGAAAGCTTGTCAAGTGATTCTTTGGAAAGATTGGCAAGTTCAAGTGGGGTATCCAAAAATGTAGTGTGTTTTGTCATTGGGTTTTGGTACTAACGGATTTTGGTACTTGCGATTAAGTCTAAGTTAATTCGAATGTCGCATTGCACATGTGCATAAGCTAACTTAGTGAATTGGTCATAAAGGATAGAGTTTCCGCTATCCACTTTCAGGTGATTGAGCAACCTCCGTAAATTGCACAAACACTTCCACATTGGAACAGCGTGGTTTGCTCACCTTACTCACTCACTGAAAACTATTACCGGTACACTGCCTCGACAATCGTGCCTCGGGGCGCCTCGTCTGGTCTCGTCTCGCGTCAATCGGCTCGTCTTTTTCACAGAACTTAATGTTTCTGTAAAGACTATCCTTGGTTCATCTCATCTAGTTCAAGTTCAAGAACAACCAGGTTTGTTTGCTTTATCCTGTTTCCTCATTTTCTGAACCCAATATCATATCAATAATCAAGACTAATAAGCTAAACCACTTGATCAATCTCCTTGACAAAAAAGATGACAAATTTTTTCACGGATCTATGGGAATCCGTTTTCCAACCAGGTACAACACCAGCATTGATACTGGCGACACATTTATCATTTGCAGCATTGGTCATTTCTTTATCTGTTCTTATATACCTCAGTGGATCAATTCATTTTATCAACTTGTTGATTATTGCACTGTTGTTATGGGGGTCAGTGAGTTGGTTTATTTTTGAGTTGGAGAAAGAGAAGACGAAGCTGAAGACTAACGAAGAGTTACTGAAAGAAAGCGATGCTTCAAATGGAAAAAATGAAACAAAAAAGGCAGAATAAAATATCTGAGTTTGAAACTTGGATATTTGGGTATGTATAAAATTGTCACGTTGTTGGGTGTATGGCGTTTGTATTCTTGACCGTAATGGCTACAGTTGTTATTGGATTTATAATATATAGGTACGTATGTACTGTTAATAGACTAACGATAATGAATAAAAGTACTTTACACGAGACATCTGATATCTGACATGTCGGAAAGCAGCATTTCAGATACAGCCAGATTAATGCTAACTGAACTGACAAATAAGTATTTATTCCTCTCCCATAGATGGATACCAGTTTTTTCACCTGAAAGTGTCTCGAAACTCCAAGTTTTCTGCACAGTATCGTACGTAGGATAACATTTCTGTTTTGGCCTGCGGGCGCGATAAGCGAAATTGAGACCCGACAAAAAAAAATACATTGGGACGATCCTTGTCATAAATAAGATATATTGAGTTTCAGATCAGAGATCAAATTGGCTGATTAAGCTTTTTTGAATTTATTATTGTTAATCCGTTGCAAATAAAAGTGTTTAGATTTTTGATTGATTCCACAATTTTGAACTACATTAATCATACTAGCTTTTTCTGATCAAACAACTTGAGTGTGAACAACGACAAGATGAGTGGAAAGAAATTCATGCCAAAACAGCCAGTTGAATTAGCACCCCCTAAAAATGATCCTATCACCGTGTCAGAATTATTGTTATGTGATGGTAGGTAAAATGAAATTTCTAGTTTTATTGAATATGTATAATATATTAATTACTAACACGCAACTTCACTCATTTTTTTTCTACAGGGGAACAATCAGATAAAATGTATATCGGAATCAAGGGGGTGGTATTTGACGTTTCGAACAACCACAAATCTTATGGAGTAGGTAAAGGATACCATGTATTAGTCGGTAGAGATGCTTCTAGAGCCCTAGGTAAGTCGTCATTGAAACCAGAAGACACTGACGTGAATGTCAGTTGGGATTACTCCTCTTTGACAGAGAGACAATTGCAAGTTTTGCAAGATTGGTTTTCGTTTTTTAGTAATCGTTATAATATTGTTGGTAAAGTGGCGGATTTACCAGAATTGCCTCCTTTAGTTGCGTTGCGAGGACATAATGAAGTTTCGTGAAATAAGAGGAGGAGGAGGAAGAGGTGCTGGATCAATATTTATTGAGTCACTGAACTGGAAACTAGGCAAAAGAATATTATAATTGTGTTTTTCGAACAACCATAAACTAAATAGAACTGGGTTCTCATTTAAAATATTTGGTGCATTAATTTATTTTATAACTATGATACGGAATCAATCGTTTCTCATTCATGTTTTTGTAACAGACAGGAGCAGTTTAAACAAATCATGTAGTTCACAGTCTGTAATATATTTTTCTCTTCACTTTGATTGAAATTCCTATGTTTCACAAGAGATCATTTTCATGTGTATGACTCAGGAGCCAAGGCATCCGGTTAAGATGATACACGATTTAAATGATGTACACACATACGTATATAATTACTGTAGATTTCCAAACGACAGAGATGATCATGGCTCAGGCTCATTCGCCATATGGCCTAATAAAAGCTCTTCTATTATATTATGACATTGAAGAACTGGTTCATATTAGAACTGAACTTTACTTGGGCAAGACACCACATTCTTATATAACATGATACATACATGGATATCTTATCCATATTACACAACGAAATTATGTGTTCCCCACATTTCTAGACAGCTTAGCCTTCCAATTGATTTTTTTTATTTTTTTTTGAAAGGCTTATTACATTTATGTATGTGTTTGTGAACTCTAAACAACAAAATATTATTTTGTGCACGCTTTCATTCAGGGACCATTGACACTAAAATGCAACTTGGAACTAGGATCTTTATTGGTTGGTTGAAGAAACCTCAGCCCCTTTGTTCGATGTGGTTCAAGAAATTCGTGGTAGTTTTTCCTATATGGTTGCATAGGTAGTCAGTGGGTCGTCTTAGTTAGCTCTATATGGGATACTGTTAAGTTAAATACATTCAGTTGGTTAATGGTCAATAATGGTTAATAACCAGTTGAATGAATAGGACAGTATGCATGAAGATTATATGCATTACATATACATACACCGTTGAGCCCTGTTCCCTGTTCCCTGTACCGAAGCAAAGGGTTTTTTTCTGACCCAATTCTGATCGTGTCCTGCCGCATCCACCTACACCAATTCCAAATTCAGGCCAGTGTACCAAGAAACTCTAATCCATGTACAGGTGTGCTTCGTGTGTTTTTGTTTTTGTTTATGTTTATTAAGGAGAGATCAACACAACAATGTGGTGCGGGGTGGAACGTATAGATAGGCTCATATGTATATAGATTATTCTATACACGTTTGTTTTACTTGCTGGCATACAAATAAATATGTATGTCTGTGGATCGTCTTAAAAGATCGCTCTCAATATGTAAGCCAACAGCGTAAAATTACAGTCATCGGGCGTGAAATCGTAGGCGCCTGTAGAAATGCCCGTCACTTGGCCAATACAAATTTGTATGGGTGGAGTGACTAAGGTTTTCACCACGACTGACATTTAACTTCTGATGACTAGTATTTTTCCATGTTGCCTTATATTTTGAGAAATCTTTTAAGACGATCTTTAAGACGATCCATCCACAATATATATCATACTTGGATGAACACACTTCGACAGTATGCACTGCACAGAGCCGAAAAACTCAAAACGAAGCGTCTATTAACGTCCGTGGCGAACGCGCGCGCGCGTATACAGAAAGTGAGGTACAAGGAGGAGAAAATAAAACAACAACAAAAACAAATGCCATTTCTATAGGTGAATATAGAGCGGTCAGCGCTAATTGATTCCGGAATGAAAAGAAAACTATTACTTGATGTAGAGAATTAGGCTTACATATTGGATACTTCAAGTTCTCGCCTCATACAACAACGCACCTGGTGACATTTCTGTTTTTCTTTAAATGTTACTACCCACGAGAATCACCAGGTGTAGTAAATTCACTGACAGATTCGACTCGCAGATGGCGTCGAGAATTTTTTTTTTTCTTTTTGTATTTCGGGTTACACAGAGGAATTTTCCAGCCAACACAGGGGAAACGAATGCACCAATGACACAGGGAAAGAGGCGCGTGGTGAGAACGAGAGGGCCCGGTAGAAAGGCCTGGGAGGTGATTTGAGTGGGCCGTGCGTCAGGTTGAGTTCGCCGGCCTGAGACACAGCCTATTCTCGCTACAGCAGTTAGCGTCGTTAAAGTCATTTTTTTTTACATATACATACATACATACATACCAACAAACATACATACAAACACAGGTTTTTTTTTCTTATTATGTGGATCTGGTTCGTTTTCAGTTTGAACCGATCAGTCTTTCTTAACACCTTTGATACTCCTACGGTCTTCAAAACGGTTTCGGACCCTCTCTTAGCGCTTCGTGTTTGCTGATTATAGTCACAAAAGTCTCGAGTCATCTCAAGATCATACGGCGTCTCTCTTTTGTTGTTTTGAGGAAGTTTCCACCACCAATATGCAAGGGGCTATGTCAATGACCTCTGCTACAAGTAGACGACCAAACAATGTGGTCAACGGTATGTCCACAAGTAATCTCTACAAGAACCTGGAAGACAGTGCTTACATAGATATAGCTCACGAGACCCCAATAAATAAAGACAAAAATCCCTATCAACAGTCTCAGGTGTATCCATCACTAACTCCCCACCAACAACAACAACAACACAGATACACCGCTGAACACCTGCCATACTCAGCACCAGTTGCACAATCATCGACTGAACAATTTTACAAACAGCAAGGCTATGCATCGTATTCTCAGCCTCAACTGGGCCAATTCAATCCAGTTCAGTACAAACAACCACCACCACCATCGTCATCATCAAATCCCGGGCGTCATTCAAGAAGAGCATCATTAACTTCCAATTCTTCTTCTTCCGTTCATAACATTTTCAGAAAAGGCGGGAAATTCCGCAAATCTGGGAAACAAGTTGATGGATTTGGTGATGACGATTTTGGCGATGGTGGTGAATTGCCAACCGATGACATCCAAGTTTCCTTTGATGATTTGCAACATATAAGGGGAGGCGGAAGGTACGGTACCTCTCATATTGATACCGCCACAATTATTCCAACGTTATCAACCAAACCGGCCCTTCCAAAAGGTCAATCGTCATCGTCAAACTCCCAGTATAGAAAACAATTGACGGCTCAAAAAAAATTATTGGCATCTCAAGCTGCAATGACACAGAATCAAAATGGTCCAAGAGCAATGAGTTTACAAACCGGAATGTCGGGGTATCCTCTTCCAAACCCAATGCTAATGCAATCGTACGGTCCTCCTAGAGGTCCAGGCGGAATGCCTACCAGAGCTTCGTATAATGGCAACTCTTCGTATCCTGTTCCTCCTCCTCAACAACAGCACCAACAAAGATTTCAAGACCATCAGATGATCAACCCTCCAAGAGCCATGTCATTACAATCTCAGAGATTCAATGGTAGTCCTAATGGCCCTTTTTATCCTCAAATGGGGACATTGCCATTGAATAATGTCAGACATGGCGGCGGTCCTCCATTTTCTGGAAGGTCTTCTTATATGCAGCAGCAACAACAGCGACCAGTTTATCCCGGCCCCGGTCAGCCTGCTACAATGAGACAACAGCAGCAACAACAACAACAACAACAACAACAACAACAGCAGATGAACGTGCCTCAGCCACGTCTATACCAACAGTCTTTGGCATCTAGTTTGCAGTATCAAACCAATCCCTATCAGCAGCGACAACAACTTCTCCAACAGCAGCAGCAGCAAGAACAATTACCAATAGAGTCTCCGCATCAGCCTAATAGAGCACCTGTATTTACATCTGTGTCTCAACAGCCCCATCCGTTGCCAAATGTGCCTCAACAACATAACCAATACCAACCACCACCGTCATCATCTACGATTTCGTTGGAGAATGAGCCCGTTGCAGTACTTGAAGATTACCCTGATTCAAGGCCACCAAATAATCAACAAGCATATCCTGCAGGAGAAGAAAAAGAATCTCCTTTCAGACCAATCAAATCTAACAAAGGTAAATTGAACAGATATAAGTTTGCGGACAGCGATGACGATGAAGATCTTTTGGCTCAAGAGAAAGAGACCACTAATCTAGATCAAGACAAGCCATCTGTAATACAACAACAAACACAAGAACAGCAGTACGAAAGTAATCTCCAAACACAATACAATACTTCAAATGTTGCTGAAACGGACTATAACCCTCAAGTCTTGTCACCATTGAAATCTGTCATTGAATCTTCAAAACCCGTCAACGAACCTCTCAACAATGTTCATCAAAAGGGCACCAGTAACAAACAAGTTACATCATCTCATGCTCCACACCGAAGACTGAGCTCATTGCAGGCTGTTTCCATGTATTCATCCGTTTCGTCTATGGATGATAGTCCTCACAAGAAACAAAGACAAGTGAGTTCTCAAGTTTACCAACTTGCTAGTAATTCATCTACTCAACAAGACATTTTTGTCACTGCTACAGAGTTACCAGTTGATGAAACTACAGTTCGTATGAACGAAGAGCAACTGTTTACTACCGTCACTACTGCTGGCACTGCAACTGATATGCCACATCCTCGTCATCAGAGTCCAGTTGCATCCAAGAGACAGCCAGAACCGGACAGAACTTCCTATCAGGATGATGATTTTCTAGGTAATAAGCAAATTATTCTTGAAACTGATAGAGAATCTTCCATCGCACCTGGTGCTCGTAACGTCAGCGGATCCAAAAAAGAAAGCTATCGCTTCAATAGCGACGAAGTGACTGAAGCTCCACAAAAGCATATTGTTTCCCCTGTAAAGTCATCCCTTGAGGTCAATCCTATTCTGGACAAGCGGTTTTTCCAAGACTCGTCTCAGGTGGAAAACAATGACGCTTTTGAGGCTCCAAACGGTTTTGATCAGTCATATGATGGAAGCTCGTATAACTCGATTGCACATACTCCGGAAACTTCTGTTATTCAGACAAATGAACATAATTCAACATTTTTGCAACAAGGCCATACCGAAGAATATCATCAACAAGAACAACAACAGCAGCAGCGGCAAAGTCGGTATTCACCACATTCAACGACACGCAAGCAGCCTCTTCATCAACATGAACTAGATCAAAACGGCCAATTAGATTCTAATAGTTTCCAAGATGGAGAGGACAAACCTCTTCCAGCAATGTCTTATCAGTCATTACTGTCTTCAGACAAGTCTCACGGGGAAAATACACAGAACGATTCAAACAATTCAGCTATGTCATACGATTCACTTTCTTTATCCTCGAAGAATAAGCTTACCAGAAGACCACCACCGCCACCTTCCCCAGTAAGAAGCTTTGTGAATGAATCTGGTTCAGCCTCTGCTAAAAAGTCTCCTTTAACTGGATTCAAATCAGCGTTCTCCAAACCCGCTTCTTTGAAATTCAACTCTATCGCTCCTTTATCTGCAACAGGCTCTTCAAATGCAAATTCAGGATCGGAATCCGGCTCGACTCCAAAGCTCACAGGTGCTAGAAATTTTCTGAAGAAAATATCGTTCAAAAGCAAGAAAAACTCAGATACTAGCACTTTATCTTACAATGACGATAATGATGTTTCATACAATGCCATTTCTGCACCACCACTTCTTGAATCTTCTTACAATGACTATTCCCATAATAATCAACCCCTGTCAATTAAGCTTCTTTCCTCCAAAGATCAGACACTTCAGCCAACTTTGAACAAAGAATTACCAAAGACGCCGCTAACTCCTTCTGAAACTTTGATGAATTACAGATTGACTTTAATGCCACGTGACGATTCTGATCAAAGATTAAGCAGGTTTATGGATTTGAACGTCGATGAGCTTGATGAGGAAGTCGAGTCCACTGGCTTATTCAGTAGTGACAAGGGCTCATTTGTTGATAAGAATGAAGATCCAAGTAGAAGCTACGGTACGGTAAAGAAATTTGATGTCGCAGGTGACACTGACAATGAGAAACCATTCTTAGCCAGTTTTGGCCTTGATAATAATGTTGACGATAACTCTAGCGAAGCCATTAAATTACCAGATATACCGGGCTTCAAGGATGAGCAACTACCCTCCTCCCCAGTTGAAAATGATGCTGATCATATACTTGGGAGAAGTGCACCATTGACCTCTAGTACTGTTTCAGAAGATGGCTCAGTTAGTGGGGATGACCTAGAATTTATTCCAAGTAACTTTAAACGATCCCCTCCTACCGTCCACAAACAATCCAATGTTGCAATGTCTTCTACATCAAAGCTTAATGTGGAACCAACGTCCAAATCCCCGTCGAAAAGCCTTACTCTTCCTCAATTTGATGATAAGGGACTTAATGATGATTTTTTGAAACCTGAGAATTTCAATGCAACTCAAAGACTAGAGAATATTGATAAAGATATTAATTCAGATTTCACTTTTGGAGATGGTCAGTTATCGGACTCCAACGGAAATAAATCTCAATACGTGCCTTTCACGTCCGATCAAGTAGGTATCTTGACTGCCAACAAGGAGTTATTGGACGAGTTACAGATCGTTTCCAATGAATTAGCTGATTCTATTACCAGAGAGATTAATCTAGAGGATGACTTGAGATCAAACAAACTGGTAAATTCAACTGTTTTTGAAGAGACTGCGAACTCCTCTAAGGTTGCCAAACTTTCTATGCAACTTGTAGAAGAAAGAAGAAAAAGATTTGCGGCCGAAGTATTGTTAGTGAGACAATCCAATGGAAACGGAAATGGTTTAAAAGAGATTGCTTATAAAAATTCTGACTTAAACAACAAAATTTTCGAGTTATCAGAAGCTTTGGAAATTTCAAAATCCAACCAGACATCATTAGAACGAGAGAACAGTGAATTGAAGATCAAGTTGGAAGAAATTACAAAGGAATATAAAGTATTGACTAACAAAACAATTCCAAAATTGAAAAATAGAGTTGAACTTTTAGAAAATTCTCCAATGTCATCTCCTTCTCTTAAATACGAGTTAGATTTTGACGCGGAAAAATCAAGAATCGAGATTGAACAATTGAAAGCTCAACTGCAAGCGAATAGTGAATCAACGGAATTACAAAACCAGCGTGACTCATTACGTGAAGCGTTGAAGAATTTGAAAGCCCAAAAGGAATTAGAATCTAAATTTAATATAGAAAAAATCAAGAATCTCGAAAATAGAATCCACAAGTTAACATCTGACAATATCGAGTTGAAAAAAAGACCGTAGTTATCTCCAAGTACTAGTTGGGCTTAACAACTCTTCAAGTGTCAAAATCTTAATGCCTCAGTTGAAAGATCAACTTTCAATAACTTTCTTATTGGTACATCAAGTTCAGTTTCATTTTGTGCAACTTCACCATTACCTTGTATTTAATTAGCATGCTATCCGTCGATTGTCGTTAGTTATGTTAGGTGCACACCTGTTTTTATTTAATCTTTTTCTCATTTTACCCTCTCCCTCCATCTCATAAAGAATTTGCTCTAACGAGTATTAAAATTTACATGCATTAATACAGTTTTGTTACTTTCCAATCTAAGTCACATTCCGATTGTACGTTAGATACGTCCCAGATAATTCAAGCTGGTTAGTGGAGTAGACCTGGTTAATATATAAAATAGTGTGTAATGTTAAGAAGGCATGGAATTGCTTTCAGAGGATTATCGACGATTAGGTAAGCTTAATGTTTGTCACCAAAAGAGCGAGACTTGAGAAGTTTGGCTCAATTAGAATGAAAAACTTGTGCTTTCCGTTTATCTAAGGTTTGGATAAAAACTGAATGTGTTTATCAGTTAGCAACGACCACATTACAATAATATCCGATTTTTGTCCTCTAGGTATTTACGTATTTGAAATAGTCATGTCTGAAGATAATCATAGAGGGAAGAGAAAACTTAGTGCTTCAGAAGAGGATGATAACTATGAGCCATCATTGGGAAATGACAGAACCTCAAATCCTGAAGTAGGTCTAGAGATCAGAGAGCCGCCATATTATGGGGATGATGACCGGTATCAATCGAACAGCTGGTCAACTGGATCGTACAAGCGTGTCAGAAGATCATTCCTTCCTCGGGAAGTGGAATTAGCAAAGTCATTATCATATGAAATTAGCCAACTAGGTGACCGGCCACATGAGCTATCAAGAAATTTAGATTCTATATCAGGGGCGATTGCACAAAACTTGGACATCGGTGAAGACTTCAAAACTTCTATTTTGGACTACATATATGGTATGATTATTGAACAACCACACAAAGTGTTCATTGTTTCTGCTTTATCCCAGTTGTCTAATGCTAGAAATAGTAAATTTGGTGGGTACTTAGTCGAATTTTTGCATTTTAAAGCACAAGATGTCTTAAACAGTTTAAGTGGCTCTGGTGCTAATGCTAATGCAGAAGATACTCAAGATACTCAAGATACTCAAGACAATATTGAATCTAACGAATGCGGTCCATTTACTAAATTGAAACTTATTGTTAGGTTCTTGAGCGCCTCGATACCGATTTTACAAGACGGTAGTGATTTGGTGATTGACCTTATCAAACAGTTTTTACAGATCTCTATTGATTTACAGGAGCAAAAAGACAAGCAAACTAGATCTCCATTAGCTGAATTGATGTTTTACAATGCTGTCATCAACATCCCTTATATTCTTGCTTCTGCGAGAGAAAGCGCTGAACTGAAAAAACGGTGTGAGGAGCTAACGACACTAGCAGCAGGATTCCTGGTTGTTGATGGAAATGATTCATTTGCCCATTTTACTGGAAGCCAGTCACCATACAAGCCAAAAAGAATCATTGAGTTAATCCTTCCTGCCGTGCTTGATTTACAAGATAAGAACGACACTTTGGAGTTTTTTACTGAGATTGATTTATTGATTAAGCCCCATCTAGAAAATGCTATTGAAGAACAAGGACAAACTGTTCAGCATGCGTTCCCACCACTAAGCTTACCTTCTTTAAGTGTTTTCCAAACGAATGAAAGCTTGGAAGGTCCTCATTACGGAAATGTGGACTCATTGTGGGCTGCTCCTCGCTACTTGTTAGAATGTTTCTTAGCTTCAGAAAATGGGTTTGAAACTGTTCCTGACGTTTCTTCATATATTTCTTTAGTTTTGCGGGATAATATTCAAGATCATGTTCAAAATTCTGAATTCAATAGAATTACCGTCTCAAAACAAATACTACTGATGCATCTGTTTTTCAATGAGAGATTGTTTGCAAAGCCCAATTCATCCATTGACAAGTTAACCATCGTGAATGATCTAAAATCTGGTGTTGATTTGATTAGTGATTTGTCTAGTAACGACGATATTGATCCTGCTATAAAGTCTAAGATGATATTTTTTGCACAAAACATAGAAAAGGATTTTAAAGAAGGATACACATCTACATGGAAGATGGAAGAAATTGTGACAGAGTCTATCTTAGATTTGATGTTCCACTTACCAAATGCTACAAATCCTGCTATATATTACCAGACTTTACTCGCAGATACATGCGCCCGTGATTGGGCTTTGATGAGAAAATCCGAAAATTCTAATGAGAAAGTTAACTTTGCGAAAGTTATAGGCATCGCTATCCGTTACTTCTACAAGAATGTCAAGGCTCTTGATTATGAATTAAAGGAGAGATTTGTTGACTGGATGCTTGTTCAATTAAGTAACTTTGGATTTGATTGGCAATGGGTTGAATGGATAGACGATGTTGAAAAAGTGAAAGATTCAAATTACCATCCCACAGGGCTTTTAGTCAAGAATGTGATTGCGAAAGAGATCAGAGTTAGCAATCCTAGAACAATCAAAGCCTCATTACCTTCTGAATTTTATAAATACTTGCGTTTGTCATTGCTTAACAAAAAAGAATTGATTGCTTTCGATGAACAATTTTTTGGTTTTGAGCTTGCAAAGCAGAGCAACGATTCGAACTATGAAATTGAAGAAAATATTGACGAAGTGAATATTGACGCGGGAAATGCTGAAGTCTATCACATCGTGGATCAATTTTTGTTTAACAACCAAGAACATCCGTATCACGAAATTTGCCACTCTATCTATACAAACATTCAAGAAGGTGGATCTCTGCAAGAGTTCAATGACCTCATTGCGAACTTGAAGACTGCAATCGAAGAAACGAATGAATCATCTGGTGAAGCATTGGTTAAAAACGTTCATCAATACATCGTTACTTTAGTCATCCAGTCAACATGTATTATTGGTTCTAGATCTTTGTCAGTTGTTGAAGGTGGAGCTTTAGAATTATGTGCCTCAAAGTTGTGTAAAGTTTTGGGTTTACCACTTTCAATGTCAGGGGTTGATAACGAAGAAGATCTCGCAGAGTTAACAAATGACCAGTTCCTGTCTGTTTTTGAAGATGACGTTGTCATTAGACAGAACTGGTTAATTGATGGTGTTTTGAGGCTATGGAACAATGAACCACGTATTGGATATTTGATTCTAGAAAAAGTTAAAAACAGAGGGTTCATCAAATCTTCTCAATTGATTGATTCTCTGTTTAAAAATAACGAAAACTTGATTGCTGTGAACGAAGCTTATGCCAATGAGCTATTGGAGAGATTAATTGTTCAGGCGGAAGACACAGAAACTTCAAGAACTTTGTTGACTGTCTTAGAGAAGAATATTGTCGAAAATATCAATATTTTTGTTGAGAAGTTAAATGAACCTGGGGAAGAAGAAAGCCTATTTGATGGATCACTTGAAATTATCCAAGATTCTGTCAATCAAGATACCGAATTGAGATGGGGATTATGGAATTTATTCCAGTTTTTAAAGTCAAAGTTAAGACTGTTCAGGGAGTTGGTGGACGTTGAAGACTTTAAAGATATTATTCAAACGAGTGTATCATCTGAAGTTGCTAAGAAACGTTTGATCGATATGGTTGATAGATTAAGTAGTTAAGAACAAATTTCAGCAGCAGCGGATGAATGTCTATTGTATCAAAGCTCGGTATGATGAGCCTTTGTTTCTTGTCTAATTTCTTTGTGTCTTATAAATATTTGTTCTATGTAAAATATTTTCTAAGTAAATTGTTTTGTGAAATTTAGATTTTGTATCATCCGTGATCCTCCGTTCATTGAGGGGTTTCTCTCTTAAATCGAACAGTTTAGTTCTGAGAATGTACTTTTGTCTCATGATAAGCATCCCACTGATCAGTCTTTTTAAAAAAATTAGTGCTATCGGCGCTAATTATTTTTCAGTTTTTTTTTTGGTTGTCTGGATTTTTTTGAAATCTAATGTTCCAGAGAACAGCCTTTTCAACTTTTTTGTATTTCTCTAGTCTACAGCAGATAGAAGAAATAGGATCTTCTTTGTTACCTTTTTTTTTTTGCAAGACATGCATGCGTGGATTAGTATTGGCCCGAAAATCCCCCCTTACTTTTTGACTTTTCTTTTTTTTTCTCTAACAAGTACAAGTACCAGAAATAGTATTTGGTATTTACTAATTAAAATGTAGAGATTATATTGAAATTCAAGTTATACGTATTTATCGAGATTTGAAAAATAAGTGTTACTGTTTGTTATGTGATATTTTTTTTTGATAGCTTTCTTTTAGAATGCTGCTTTATTATACAACGACTTTAGCTGAATACATGAGAAAATTTGATAAAGTTAAAAACTTTTTAAATACTGCCTAGAAAGCAGTTTTAAGTTTTTCAATGATTTATCTGACAACTCAAAGATTTGTACCCATAGTTTGATGACTATGCACTTGTATGGAAGTACTCCATATTGTGGATCAAAGAACAAACATGGAAAAGTGTCACAATTCACATGTCGCGGTTTTAGATAAAGTGAAACGAAATGTAAACACACTGACTAAGGTATTTAGTAATCCTTTAAGCCCAATCAGCACTAAAATCAAAATGTATTACGTGATCAAAAAATCTTAATAAAGTCAAAAAAAAGTCTTCTACTTTATTTCAAAATTCCCCCCAAATAAAATTTGACAGAGTTTGAAAAGATTGACAATTTCGCGCCAACACAGCCGTTGATTCACACACACACACACACACACACAAACAATTCATCTAATCACCAAAACAATGGCTGTGCAAATTTGTGTTCCAAAACTAGTGTAGAGATGTACTAAAAAAAGCAAACACGTGCAAGAAAGAGACGTGGATAGACTCAAAAAAATGCATTTTGAAAACGAATGTTGCGAAAATCAACAACAACAACAACAATGGAATGCGACAGGTCGGCTCAGCGCGCGTGTACGCTGAATTAAAGTCCAAAAATTCTCTCTTTGTTTGTATTCAGTTTGATAGCTCCCGGTTTTGCATTCCAATTGTTTCATCTGGCGCTGTGTTCTAGATCATTTCCAAGATTCAGAATTTATATTTGTGTTTCAACTTAATGGAGGTGTGGATCGTACTGAGATCTTTTCAAGCATCAACTTGTGTTACATATTTTTTTTTATTAGCGCTTATTATTATGCACAGTATTCATCTCCAGCATCACCTCAGATAGTTATTATTTGCTAGTTTGGTCGAGTAATTCGATCGCTAAATTGAGTCTAGAAGAGAGCAACTGTAGTTGTTGTTGTTGTTGCACAGAGACTTTATTTGGCAGTAAGTTACATTTTTTCACCTCTTGCTTTCAGTTTGGGATAATTTGTGTATTTTGGGTGGTGAATAAAGTGTAGGGTGGCCCGAGGACCAGCGAGTAGAGAATACCAAGGTACAGATTGTAGGGTCTATAAACTTTACGTGTGTTTATCTATTTATTACATTACAAAAAGTGATACAATTTATAAGCTTGTATGTGACATGTAGCTTCGTTCATAGGATTGATACGATTTGCACATGTCTTCCAATTGAAAATGGTTACTCCATTATCAGAGTGTTATGTGTATTATATTAAACACTAGTAAACAATTATCAAGCGAACCTCAAATAGTCGTGTGAGCCAGCGCGTCCAATTGAATATGTGGTGTATGGTTTAGCGGACGTTTGATAAATCTATCTTAGACTGATGGAGAGAGAAATCTCATCGACAATATGATGTATATCATCATATGGATTTGGTTTGAAACAACTACTGGGAAAAACTTGTGCACAAAAGCGCAGCCGAAGTTTGCCCTATTAATCTGTCGCCAATGGGAGGACAGATTAAGAACAATATTAGTAATTCAAAGTATCTCCTGATACAAGAAAGTTGTAGGCCGAAGTTCAAAGTGCTTAGCAGATCAAATGTATTGGGTGAGTGCTTTATAGAAATAATAATAAATAATATAACTGACATATTGTTCAAATTGGTCAAGTGGCATTATCAACTCGAGGGGCAGTGCTCGCAATAGAAAGCAACAAAAGCGACAAAAACGTACCCCTGCTAAGGTGATGCCAAAGGCCAAAGACCAAAGAGCGCGTCGAATGGCACAGGGCGAGGTGAGCAGAGGTGAGCGTGTATCTGTGTATCTGTACGTGTGTATGTATTTTTAGAAGCAAAATTTTCATGACATGTGGCTGAGGGCATGGCGTGTCAAACCAGAGAACAATGGAAAAAAACACGCTCTTTACATACAAATACACTAGTAGTGTGCAGGCAAAATATCAGGAGGTGGCGCATACGATTTTGGACCCGGCCAGGGCCAGGGCCAGGGCCTTCCCTTGCCTACCGGGGGATGATCCAGCCAAATCATCCCCGGTGAAATTCTCTGTTTCTGCTGTTTCGGGCCCAGAAGACTAACAAAATCGCTTATTCTGGGTTGAGTTAGTAAGTGAAACCATTGTTAGACCAACTGGGTGCTGACAACCAACCTCTATCTACAGTAACAACATCCTGATCTTTTCTGTTCGGTTTTGCTTTTTCTTTTCACCTTTGGTTCACTTTGTAATTCCCTTCGGATCACCTTATCTTCATATCACTTTGTTTTATACCTGACCTATCTTGAGTAGTTTAGTTTAAACTATTGAGACAAATTCAAAGGGAAACAGATACAAGGTTCCATTTTTGTGTTCCGGTTCTTTGTGATTCTTTTAATCTCAGAAAAAGAAAGATAACAAATCAAATCAGGTTAAGCTAAGCTAAGCTAAAAGTAAACTAAATACACCAGTTTTCTTGTCTTGATTTGTCTTTTTAACTCTTTTTCTTTTTTTTTTCAATATAGCCCTTGCTTCTTATTGAACCTATACCAGTCATTAAAGTATAGTCTTCATTTAGAACAAGAAGAAAATTGATCATTCATCCTCAAGAACAGTTTCGTTTACGTTTTTGTATCAGATAAAAAATTTGCCAAGAACAAGAAGAGAATCAAGGATTTTTTTTTGTTCTTCCTATCCGTTCGTTTCTTAGTTGATTATTTTCTTCAACCATTCACAAACTAACTCAGGTTTCCCGGTTCATAAGAATTAGTTTGTCTTTATATCCACAAGGTTAGTATATTTTAATTTCAAGTAGCGCTTCCCCGATCTGATCTGTTTGAATCAAGTCCCTTTGGGTGCGTTCAGAGAAACAAAAACAATAACAAATTCAACATCATCAGCAATCTGTACATTTGGTTACTATTTTTGTTGTTCCATTCTCTAATATGATCTCTTCTTCTATCGACTGTTTTTTTTGCCATAAATACTAACACAATCATTCAACTTTTTTTTTTGATCTACTTAGATGTCGTATAACGACAATACATATAACGATCCAAACAGGGCTGATCCTCCTCCTCCTCCTCCTCCTCAACAACAGCAAGGTTATTATGACGATGGTTATAATCAATCTGAGGAAGGTTTAAATCAACAAGGTCAACAAGACTTCTACGATCAACAAGAGCCTTACTACCAACAAGGTTACGACCAACAGGACGCTTACTATCAACAAGGTTATGATCAACAATATAGCTCTGATCCTAATTTAAATCAACAAGGTTACTATGATCAACCAGGTTCTCGTGACCCTGAAGCTTACTCCGATTTCAGTTATGGTCCAGGTGGTGCTCAAGGTACCCCATATGATGGTTACGGTACTCAATATACTCCTTCTCAAATGAGTTATGGTGGTCCAAGATCTTCAGGTGCCTCCACTCCAATCTACGGCGCTGGCCCTTATGATCAATCTGGTATGGTTGCTTTACCTACCGATCCATACCCTGCATGGACTGCTGATAATCAAGCTCCTGTTACTATCGAACAAATTGAAGATGTGTTTATTGATCTGACTAACAAGTTTGGTTTCCAAAGAGATTCTATGAGAAACGTGTTTGATTATTTCATGACTATGTTGGACTCTAGAGCTTCAAGAATGTCTCCAGCTCAAGCTTTATTGTCATTACACGCTGACTATATTGGTGGTGACTCCGCCAATTATAAGAAATGGTATTTTGCCGCTCAGTTAGACCTTGACGACGAAGTTGGATTCAGAAATATGACTATGGGTAAGTTGAGTAGAAAAGCTAGAAAAGCTAAAAAGAAGTCCAAGAAGGCTAGAAAAGCTGTCGAACAAACAGGTGAAGATACTGAAAGAACTTTGACTGAATTAGAAGGTGATAACTCGTTAGACGCTGCTGATTATAGATGGAAGGCCAAGATGAATGCCTTGACACCATTGGAAAGAGTCAGACAAATTGCCTTATGGTTATTGTTATGGGGTGAAGCTAATCAAGTTAGATTCACTTCGGAATGTTTGTGTTTTATTTACAAGTGTGCTGAAGATTACTTAAATTCAGAAACTTGTAGACAAAGAGCTGACCCAGTTCCAGAAGGTGACTACTTAAACAGAATCATTACCCCAATCTATCGTTTCATTAGATCTCAAGTTTATGAAGTTGTTAATGGTCGTTACGTTAAGCGTGAAAAAGATCATAACAAAATTATTGGTTATGATGATGTCAATCAGTTGTTCTGGTATCCTGAAGGTATATCTAGAATTGTCTTTGAAGATGGTTCTAGACTAGTTGACTTCCCATCTGAAGAAAGATACTTCAAATTAGGTGAAGTTGAATGGGATGCCGTTTTCTTTAAAACTTATAAAGAAGTGAGAACCTGGTTACATGTTATTACCAACTTCAACCGTATTTGGATTCTTCACGTTTCTATCTACTGGATGTATCTTGCTTACAATGCTCCAACTTTCTACACTCACAACTATGTTCAAGTTATTAATAATCAACCTTTAGCATCATCTAAATGGGCTTCTGCTGCTTTAGGTGGTACTGTTGCTACTGCTATCAACATTCTTGCCACTATTTTCGAATGGGTTTTTGTTCCAAGAGCTTGGGCTGGTGCTCAACATTTGTCAAGAAGATTACTTTTCTTATTTTTAATTTTAGGAATTAACCTGGCTCCTGTTGTTTTCGTGTTTGCATGGGCTGGTCTTGAAACTTATTCTAAGGCTGCTCTTGTTGTTTCGATTGTCTCTTTCTTCATTGCTGTTGCTACTATTGTCTTTTTCACCATTATGCCTTTAGGTGGATTATTCACTTCTTACATGAAGAAATCCACTAGAAGATATGTTGCTTCTCAAACTTTCACTGCTTCATTTAATAAGTTGTCAGGTTTAGACATGTACTTATCATGGTTCTTATGGTTCCTGGTTTTCCTTGCCAAGTTCCTTGAATCTTATTTCTTCTTGATTTTGTCCATCAGAGATCCAATCAGAGACTTGTCTATGATGACTATGAGATGTACAGGTGAAAAATGGTTCTCTAACGCTCTGTGTAAACAACAAGCCAGAATCACTTTAGGTCTCATTCTTGCTACTGATTTGGTTTTGTTCTTCTTGGATACTTACATTTGGTATATTTTGGTTAACTGTGTTTTCTCCGTTGGAAGATCTTTCTACTTGGGTATTTCTATCTTAACACCATGGAGAAACATTTTCACCAGATTACCAAAGAGAATTTATTCAAAGGTTTTAGCTACCACTGATATGGAAATCAAGTATAAACCAAAGGTTTTAATTTCCCAAGTTTGGAATGCCATTGTTATTTCCATGTACAGAGAGCATTTGTTAGCTATCGATCACGTTCAAAAATTGTTATACCACCAAGTTCCTTCTGAAGTTGAAGGTAAGCGTACTTTAAGAGCACCAAACTTCTTTGTTTCTCAAGATGATAACAACTTTGAAACTGAATTTTTCCCAAGAGATTCTGAAGCTGAAAGACGTATCTCTTTCTTCGCTCAATCTTTAGCTACACCAATCCCAGAACCTTTACCAGTTGACAACATGCCTACTTTCACCGTTTTCACTCCTCATTATTCTGAAAAGATTTTGTTATCATTAAGGGAAATTATCAGAGAAGACGATCAATTCTCTAGAGTCACTTTATTAGAGTACTTGAAACAACTACACCCAGTTGAATGGGAATGTTTCGTTAAGGATACTAAGATTTTAGCAGAAGAAACTGCCGCTTTTGAGAATGGTGAAGAAAAAGAAGAAGATAACATGAAGAATGAAATTGATGATTTGCCATTCTATTGTATTGGTTTCAAGTCTGCAGCTCCTGAATATACTTTAAGAACAAGAATTTGGGCTTCTTTGAGATCTCAAACTTTGTACAGAACTGTTTCAGGTTTCATGAATTATGCTAGAGCCATCAAGTTATTATATCGTGTCGAAAACCCTGAAATTGTTCAAATGTTTGGTGGTAATGCAGAAGGTTTAGAGAGAGAATTAGAAAGAATGGCTAGAAGAAAATTCAAGTTCTTAGTTTCCATGCAAAGATTGACTAAATTCAAGCCAGAAGAATTGGAAAATGCTGAATTCTTGTTACGTGCTTACCCAGACTTACAAATTGCTTACTTAGATGAAGAACCACCATTAAATGAAGGTGAAGAACCAAGAATATTCTCATCTTTAATTGATGGTCACTCTGAAATTATGGAAAACGGTAGAAGAAGACCTAAATTTAGAGTTCAACTTTCCGGTAATCCAATCTTAGGTGATGGTAAATCGGATAATCAAAATCATGCTATTATTTTTACAAGAGGTGAATATTTACAATTAATTGATGCCAATCAAGACAACTATTTGGAAGAATGTCTGAAGATTAGATCAGTTCTTGCTGAATTTGAAGAATTAAATGTTGAACATGTTAACCCATATGCTCCAGGTTTGAAATCTGATGTTTCTAAAGTTACTCACCCTGTTGCCATTGTTGGTGCCAGAGAGTACATTTTCTCTGAAAACTCTGGTATTTTAGGTGATGTTGCCGCTGGTAAAGAACAAACTTTCGGTACATTATTTGCTAGAACCCTTGCCCAAATTGGTGCCAAGTTACATTATGGTCACCCTGATTTCTTGAATGCAATTTACATGACTACTAGAGGTGGTGTCTCCAAAGCTCAGAAAGGTTTACATTTGAACGAAGATATTTATGCTGGTATGACTGCTATGACTAGAGGTGGTAGAATTAAGCACTGTGAATATTATCAATGTGGTAAAGGTAGAGATTTAGGTTTTGGTTCCATTTTAAATTTCACTACGAAAATTGGTGCTGGTATGGGTGAACAAATGTTATCAAGAGAATACTATTACTTGGGTACTCAATTGCCATTAGATAGATTCTTATCTTTCTACTATGCTCATTTAGGTTTCCACATCAATAACCTGTTCATTCAATTGTCTTTACAACTGTTTATGTTAACTTTGGTCAACTTAAATGCCTTAGCTCAGGAATCTATTATTTGTATCTACGACAGAAATAAGCCAATCACTGATATTCAATACCCATTAGGTTGTTACAATTTGATGCCTGCTATTGATTGGATCAGACGTTATACTTTATCTATTTTCATCGTTTTCTTCATTTCCTTCGTTCCATTATTAGTTCAAGAATTGATTGAAAGAGGTGTTTGGAAGTGTGCTTACAGATTCTGCAGACATTTCTTATCCTTGTCACCATTGTTTGAAGTGTTTGTTGCTCAAATCTACTCTTCATCTTTGCTGAATGACGTTTGTGTTGGTGGTGCTAGATATATTTCAACTGGTAGAGGCTTTGCCACTGCTAGAATTCCATTTTCTGTCTTGTATGCTAGATTCGCTGATTCAACTATTTACGTTGGTATCAGATGTGCGCTGATGTTGTTATTCGGTACTGTCGCTCATTGGCAACCAGCTTTATTATGGTTCTGGGTGTCCGTTGTCGCTTTGACCTTCTCTCCTTTCGTTTTCAACCCACATCAATTTGCTTGGGAAGATTACTTCATTGATTACAGAGATTTCATCAGATGGTTATCTAGAGGTAATACCAAGTGGCACAGAAACTCGTGGATTGGTTATGTTAGATTAAGTAGATCTAGAGTGACCGGTTTCAAGAGAAAGACCATTGGAGAAGAATCTGAAAATGCTGCAGGTGATGCTGCTAGAGCTCACAGATCTAATGTTTTATTCTCTGATACTATTCCATGTGCTCTATATACTGCTGGTTGTTTTGTTGCTTATACTTTCATGAATGCTCAAACTGGTGTTGTTAATTCTAAAATTGTTAACTCTTGTTTGAGACTTGTTATTTGTGCGTTAGCTCCAATTGTTGTTGACCTTGGTGCCTGTGCTCTCTTTATGGGCTTGGCATGTTGTGCTGGTCCAATGTTAGGTATGTGTTGTAAGAAGACTGGTGCCGTCATGGCTGGTGTTGCTCATGGTGTTGCCGTCATTGTGAACATTGTTTTCTTTATTGTCATGTGGGTCTTGGAAGGTTTCAACTTTGCTAGAATGATGATTGGTTTAGTTACTATGATTTATGTTCAAAGATTGATTTTCAAGGTTATGACTCTCTTGTTCTTAACTAGAGAATTCAAGAGCGATCAAGCCAATATTTCATTCTGGACAGGTAAGTGGTATGGTTCCGGTTTAGGTTACTCAGCCTGGACTCAACCTGCTAGAGAATTATGCGCTAAAGTTATTGAGATGTCTGAATTTGCCGGTGATTTCATGTTAGGTCATATCTTACTCTTCTGCCAATTCCCATTCTTATTAATCCCATTGATTGACAGATGGCACTCATTGATGTTGTTCTGGTTGAAGCCAAACAGACAAATCAGACCACCAATTTACTCATTGAAGCAAGCTAGATTGAGAAAGAGAATGGTTAGAAAATATGCCACTTTATACGTTCTTGTTTTCATTGTCTATGTTGTTATTATTGCTGCTCCAGCTGTTGTTGGCTCAATGAAGTCAGTTGATATTGAAGGTTCGATCAAGGACCTACCAGAATTTGCTGCCGGTTTGTTCCAACCAAGACACCAAGACAATAATGATACTGGTTTTGGTACATCTGGTCTCACTCATCACTGGACCACGAAGACCTCTTTAGCTACTTGGTCTACCAAAGACTAGAGAAAAAATGCATTTGATGATTTTCTTTTCATCGTTTCATCTTACTTTTCTTTCCAATTTTTTTTGGGGGTAACCTCAGATACTACATTCAGATTCTGGCTTATGCAGCGGAGATTACGAATATTTTTTTGTTTTTGATTGAGTCAGCGGTATGCATCTATATTTTTTCCAACTTCTTTGTTATGGATATCGTCATTGCTTAGTCTCGGTATTTTTTTCCCCAAACCCTTGTATTTTTCATCTAACTGTTTTTTTATTATCATTATTATTATTATATGTTTGTTGTTGACTGTTTTAAGTTTATTGAATTTTGTTTTTATACTATTGTTATATTTGATTGTTTGCACAGTTTCGTGTTTTTGTTTTTTGTTTTTGTTGTTGTGTTATTGTTATGGGCAAAAAAAAGAAAGCAGATCTAAAAAGGACGAAACATGGTAATTTATTTGTTGTACATATAAAAACTCTTGTGGATATATTCTACTTGCTTTCTGCTTTTGCCTTTACTACTTTTTTCTTTCTTTTGTTCGATATTTTCTCTTTCCGTTTATATTGGGTTCATGCAACATTTACTATATATTTGACTTTCTATAATTTAGAGAAGATTTACTTTCCTATCTATTCAAAAGTAAAAACACAGTAAGAGTAGTCAATCAGTCACTTGGTAATATGGTTTATGGTTTTGGTAATTTAATTTCAAATATATATGTAATAAAAAAAACACTACATAAAAAGGAGAGAAGCACGTTATACTAACGTGTGTGTGTAATGAATGAATCAAAAGAGAAAGAAAAAAATAGAAGTTGAAAAAAAAACAATAGTCAAAGTAGAACAGAACTAGCTTCCAGGAGTAAGAAACGAAACGAAACGAAAGAACACAAGATGAAAGCAAAAAAATCCAAACTAATGATGGAATAATCTGATTGGGTTTTCAACGTAAACGATATCGTTAGCATCAGCAGCATCAAAAACGGCTCTATCCATGACTGAACCAGCAGGAGCAGCAATATATTTAACACCAGATCTAGCAGCTCTATAAACGTTATCTGGGAATGGGAAGAAAGCATCCGAAGATAAAGCAACGTTGTTCAATTTGTTGATCCATTCTTGTCTTTCTTCTTCAGTTAATGGTTCTGGAACTTCAGCAAATTTAGACAAGTATTCAGATTTTTCAGGTTCAGTTGTTGGGATTTGTCCAGTGACGTATAAATCAATAGCGTTAGATTTCTCTGGTCTCTTGACACCTTTAGCCCATTTGAATCCCAACACTCTAGGATGTTGTCTGAACCACCAGTTGTCGGCTTTTTCACCAGCCAATCTAGTACAGTGAATTCTCGATTGTTGACCGGCACCTAAACCGATAACCATACCGTTTTTGGCATAACAGACCGAGTTTGATTGGGTGTATTTCAATGCAATGGTGGCAACAGTCAAGTCGATAGAAGCCTGTTCAGTTAACTCGGTGTTTTTGGAGACGAATTCTTTGAAAGATGAAGAGTTGATGATGGCGTCGTTTCTCTTTTGTTGTAACGTTATACCATAAACCTGTCTAGATTCGGTGTTATCTGGAGTGTAATTTGGATCGATTTGTAAGACACAGTATTTACCACCTTTCTTCTTCTTCAAGATAGCTAAAGCTTCAGGTTCATAACCTGGTGCAATGACACCGTCAGAAACTTCTTTAGAGATGATTTGAGCAGTTGGTAAATCGACGATATTAGATAGAGCGATGAAATCACCAAATGACGACATTCTATCAGCACCTCTAGCTCTAGCGTAAGCGTTAGCTAGTGGGGATAAGTTTTCAATATCATTGACAAAATAAATTTGTTTTTCAATGTCTGATAATGGTAAACCAATGGCACAACCGGCTGGTGAAACATGCTTGAAAGAAGCAGCAGCAGGTAAATTTAAAGAGGCTGATAATTCTTTAACTAAAGGCCATGAGTTTAAAGCATCTAATAAGTTAATATAACCTGGAGAACCACTTAGAACTTTGAATGGTAATTCACCGTTAGTGACAAACGCTTGAGCAGGTTTCTGATGTGGATTAGCGCCGTATCTCAATGGTAATTGAGCCTTATCTTCAGAATACTTCTTTCTGAAGAAATCAGAAATAGCGGAATCGTAATCAGCTGTATGTTCAAAAGCTTTCAAGGCAAATTGATTTCTAGTATCAGAAGAGATTTCACCTTTATTGGCTAATTCTTCTAAGAATAAAGAATAGTCTTTTGGATCTGATAAGATGGCAACTCTAGAGTGGTTCTTAGCAGCGGCTCTTAATAAAGTGACACCACCGATATCAATTTCTTCAACTGCTTCATCAATAGTAACGTTGATCTTAGCAACGGTTTCTTTGAAAGGGTACAAGTTACAAATGACAAAATCAACTTTTTCGATTTTTTGATCAGCTAAATCTTGTTCGTCACTTTCGATATTTCTAGCCAAGATACCACCATGAACTGCCGGGTGTAAAGTCTTGACTCTTCCTCCTAAGATTTCTGGAGCATGAGTAATTGAAGAGACATCTTCCACTGGGAATCCGGACTCTTTCAACAATCTTGAAGTACCACCAGATGCCAATAATCTAACATCTGCTGCAACTAGACCTTTGGCCAAGTCTAATAGGCCAGTCTTGTCATAGACCGACACAATGGCACTTTTTGTGTGTTTTGGAGAAGACATTAAATTATATGATTGGATTAATTGAATGAATGGGGGGATGATAGATTCAATTGAAGCATGTATTAAGAGGGGGGGATGGTGGTAAAGCAGAGATATCAGACAAAAATACAACGAAAGAAAAATGGTAATTTGTAACGTACTGTATGTAATGATTACTACTTACCCGTTGGGACTGCACGCACGCACAAACAAACACACCGCAGTCAGAATTTTTCTCAGTATTTTTTTTTTTTTCTTGCTGTTATTAATTATGAGACTCTGACTTCTGTGGAGAGAAAGAGTCTGTTTGGACGTATGAATGTATGAATAAATGTATGAATAAATGTCTTTGAATATAGTTCAATTGAATGACTATCTTCGGCTATGGTCTGGACGTCATCCTGTTGTTTCTTGTAAACTACATGGAGTATAATAGTACTGTCACCCATCTTAATGACTCTCTTGTATTTATCCAAAAAAAAATAATTCTTTCCTTTATTATAATAATATAATATACATAAATATATACCCAGTTAATCAGCTAACTACATTAGGAAGCATATAACCAGGCGTAAATAGGATAATATAAAATAAAATGCCTGAACTTCGAAACAACAAAGGGAAGTAAACAAAAAAAAAAAGACCTGACAAGAGACAGAAATCAAAAAAAAATAATTTATTTATGCTATGACGATATACATATTCAAAAGAGTTTTGAATATCATCATACACAGATTCATCATTTGGTTGCTTATTTTCTGTATCTCCATAAGGATAAAGTGTTGTGTTGTTTCCAAGTGTGTCTTCTACCCTTCTTGGTCTTGTTGTACAAGTGACCCTTGTTGATACCTCTAGATTTCTTACCGATAGAAGTCAAACCTCTAGCTTCTCTGTGTTTGTGGACTGGGTTAGCGATCCAGTTAATTCTAGCATCTCTTCTAATAGCCTTGTGTTGAGGATCAACTAAGATGACTTCGAAATACTTGTATGTAGAATCTTCATTAATCCAGTAAGAGTTCAAGACTCTCAAGTTAGCAGCTTTTCTACCAACTCTTTCTTCAGCAGTTGATCTTAAAGATTTTTGGTACTTCAATTGGTTAACACCTTGGTTGGTTGGTTTACCGTAAGTAGCACCTTTTGGAACAGGTCTCTTTCTACCACCTCTTCTAACTCTAACTCTGAAGATAGAGAAACCTTGCTTGGCCTTGTAACCTAATCTTCTAGCCTTGTCTGGTCTAGATGGTCTAGAAGCTCTGTGGATGACGTTTTTTTGTCTGTATTCCCAACATCTGACTCTTAATAAGAATCTCATGACATCGGATTGCTTCTTTCTTTGCAATTCTTCTAAATATTTGTAGGCACCCATTTTGTTAGTTAGTTAGGTATATGTGTTGGTTAACTAGTATAATTTCGTTCTGTTCAAATAATAACGTGTTAGAATTGAATTGAAATGTGTGTATTTTTATGTACCAGATAAGTATTAGTTTGTGAGAAGAGAACGAGAGACACTGAATGGATGGATGGATGGATGAGATTCCCAGCAAATGGAAGTGTGAAAAATTTTGGCCGAATTTGGCGGTAGAAGACACGCAGTGAAAAAAATTTATTATGAGAATGAGAATTTATTATGAGAACAATTCAAAGTGGGTGGGGTGGGTAGTGCGCGGGATCAAAATGAAATAGAGGGTTGTGTAACCCTCGGTTAGTGTCAGGTGATATAAATAAATCAGGTGTGGGGTGTTATATTATTCTACCAGCCACATTCCAGCCACAGCCACACACACACTCTCTCTCTCTTCCCCCGGTGGCTTGTCCATTTCTCCACACTCCACACAGCAACTCAAAAACTCAAAAACTCAAAAACTCAAAACTCAACAAACTCCCACAGCGCAGCTCACAAAAAGTAACAATTTCAATTTGAGTGCCATTTTTCCCTTTGATCCTTCCCTTAATACACATTTGTATGTGTATGTTATCACTATGTGTTACTATGTGTTACTTACTATATATATATTACTATGTAGACAGCATTAACCTGTTTATAACTATACCTCTCTCTGAACATTCTTCTTTCCTTTCCTTTCTTTTCTTCTTCTTCTTCTTCTTCTTCTTCTTCTTTTATCTATCTTCCCTTTATATATCCTCTGTATATATAATCTTCATTCAATCTCATTACACAATACAATTCTTACCCTTTATCTTTTAGAATGTATGTACAATCTGTCTGTTCTATCCACAGCTTGCACAACTAAATCATCATTTATTTGCCTTTTACTCTTGCATTTGAACTTGCTCTTTTGCATTTACACTCGCATTTCAGTTGACCTCTCAATTTCTATTTGCGGTATATCGTGGGGGGAGTCCAATCATTTAATTTTGTACATTGACTATCGAGTATTGAACATACATCATTGTCTCGTGAATAAACCTCTTTTTGTGTCTACCATCTCAATTGCCACAGCCTCGCAATACCTGAAAGGACTGAATGTGTGCGGCATTTCCACATGTACATATGAAATCTACTTCCCACCCCACACTCTACGAGTACCCATTAACAGTTGATATGATTGATGGTTGATCTTGAAGCCCTCCCCGACCTATTACTAGAATTTTTTTATACTAACATATTCTCAATCAAACACTACTTCCGTTTGCATATGTTATGCGTTTTTTCATTATAGGAGCTCAGCAAAGACTGCCGATATTGTTGATCCAGTTTTGGATGACATCAAGAAAGACGCCGATAACAATGTTCCTTCCAAACATGAAATAAAAAAATCTGTTGATTCAACTTCTTCAAAGGCCAAATCCAAAGCCGATGAAATCTCAAATAAAGTTTCTAAGAAACTTGATGACGTTAAAGACGATTTGCCTGAACAAGAAAATAAAGTGAAAAAATTCTTCTCTAACTTGTACGGTAAGATAGTTGATCACTCTTCAAACTTGTACAGAGTTTCTTCTGAAACAGTTAAAGCTAATCCTGTCACTTCTTCTCAAGTGTTTTTAGCCTTTTTAGGAACCGCTGGTGTTTTAATCACATTGAATAACGATCCAAGAGCATTTGATAGAATTAGATACGGAAATAAGGATTCTCAATTCTTGGTTGCCGGTCTAGCTACCACTTTTGCCGTGTTGGATGGTGCATTGATTAACTACTTAGGCAAGAAGAGTAATTAAGTAAGATCACGTACTGGAGACAAGATGAGGATGACAGGTAAAAGCCCAAAGCAGAGAGTTGAAAACAGGGGAAATGGGCGTTATTTATTTAGTTGACGCGCCTCGTTTTTTGGTGTCTCATTACGTTAACTTTTCCCTTTTGTTGCCGCCCACCCCCTCTTTTTATGGAATATGGAATACTTTCATTTTTATGTCTCTTTCTCTGTCATATATTATTGTTATTTATTATTTTAAATATCTAACTTCCTTTCTGGGTCTTTATTCTGATTTTGGAAGTTTTTTTTTTTTTTTTTTTTTTTGTGTTTTTTTTAATCTTTATTAAAAATTTTTTTTTTTACCTTTCAACATTTAATCGATCAATCAATTAATCTATTTTTTCTTT
>PPKM02000106.1:0-29303 GCA_003707685.2 Ogataea pilisensis
TAAATACTGTTTCTTATTACTCTTTGTACCTCTTATCTCTACAACAAATAGAAGAGAAACTAACTAATAGAAAAATATTTATCTGAAAAATAGTACTGAAAAATAAAATAAAATAAATTTCAATGGGAGGGTAACCTGCGGTCGATAGACCTTTATACATATGAAAACAAATGCGTCGATTTTAAACTCTACCCAAAGATCAGCCATTTCATTTCCTCTCTGCGTATTAAAGAAGTCCATGTATCTATTTGTTAATTTGATTCTTTTGCTAGTAATAATGCTAACTGAGCCAGTAAAACCATTTCTTTGTAGAAATAATGTCAGAAAGCGAAGGAAGGTCAACCTCTTTACAGAGTGACATAAAACTAGAGCAACAGGTGATTTCAAACACAGAAAATGATAGCAATAATAACAAGAACAATACCACCGAGATAAAATTAGAAGATGACGGTATATATATGAGTTCTTCCGTTCAATCACCTATTACTGGGATAGTGACACCAGGAGTAGCAGGAGGAGGAATAATCACTCCTGTGCTGGCTACTCCTACTGCTACAACAAATAATAATGAAATTGATTTTGGATTTAATTTAAATAACACGAATAGCGACGATAATAATATTAATAATAACAACAACAATGTTGATAATCTTCCGACAATTGAATTTTCTAACATTGTTACACCTAATTTGAGTACGCCAGATTTAAGCACGCCAAATTTTGAAAATATAGATGCTAACGATAGTTTGGGTGCAAGTGCAAGTATTATACCACTAGGGGAGACTGCCGATGCACCATTAGCGAGTGGTGGTGGTAATGACACCAGCGACAGTAAATCGTCGTCTACAAATTTACCAAAACAAGCAGTCAATATCAACACAACTAAAGACACTAAAAAGAGTACTACTGCTACTAATGCAAGCGCTAAAAATACAAATTCGTCGTCATCCAATGCACCATCATCATCATCAAGACAGAACACATTGAATAATCAGAATCCAGAAGAACTAGCTGATGCTGTTGCTGCAGCCGGTGTTAATATTAGAGCGGAAGAAGAAGCTATGGTTAGTGGATTAACGGTTTCGAAAAGACAGATGGAACCTAACAATTTCTTAAAACCACACCAATTGACATGGTTTATGAAGAAAACTATGGAAGAACAAGGTTTAAAAGAGATGGACTTTGATGCTGATTTAATGAACCTAATGTCCAGTGCATGTGAAAGTTATATGACTGGCGTTGTATCTGACTCAATGATCATCTCGAGACATCGTAGAAGAGCAGTGAAAACAAAGACTAAACAAAATATATCTAATTCTAAATCGGAAATGTCTAAAGCTTTAAAAGATATAGCGACCAGACAGAAAGAAAGAGAAGAGAAAAGAGTCAAGAGGAGAATAGCGTTGGGATTAGAAGAAGAAAAGAAAGAAGAAGATATTGTTGCTGAACATAAACAAACGAATTTAACAGCATCAATAATGATGAGTGGATCTAAAAAGAAGAAGTATTCATGGATGCAATCGTCATCTTCAGCCAAACAAAACTCAATCAGCTCGAGAGGAGACAACGGAATTCGTTACAGAGAAGCGCGGGAAGAGAGTGGTGTAGTGATGCGTGACTTGCTGCTGGCGATCGAACAGAGGCGCGTTGGCGGTGTAAGGGCGGCTTTAGTCAAAGGTTACGCGAAGATGAGAGATTAGGTAAGCGAGTAGGAGTGGGGTCGGTGGGTTGTGTGCAAGGATGTGTTTGTGTGGTGGTGATGGCGTCTTTGTTTATGTTTTGGGAGACAAAGAAAGGGAATGAATGTAGTACGGTATAATATAGTGTAGTAGTTAGTAGTTGTTTGTTTGTTTCATTACTTTCTTTCTTTCCACAGACCAATATAATCACTATATCACTGTATCACTGTATCACTGTATCACTGTTTCACTGTTTCACTGTTTCACACCCAACCATGGAAGTGGAAGTCGATTTCAATCTATCTCAAGCACTTACTTCTCTCCCAGAAGACTACGAGTCTTTCCAACTAGTTGAAAATGATTCACCCTATGATACATTAGCGTATTTGACTGAAGAACTAGCCATCAGACCTCGCTCTATAATCTATCAACAATACTGGGATCCATTACTTAATTTGGCTCATTGCTATCCACAGCTCCCTGATAAATTGAAGTATCAACTGGCAAATCTTATATCCGGATCATTTTCAACTCAGATAGATCAAACTAATTCAGTACTCACCAATGGAGATGTTGATCTTTTCAATTCTCATAAAAAATTACTTGAATTATACGCGTATTTAGTTCATGTTTTACTTTTCTATCTTGGTAAAGAATATTCAAATTCTAAAAACACTTCTCAGGCAACTTTGAATCACACTAAAAAGACAAATACGTCAATTGAAGATTTATTAGAAACTGTTTTCAAACTATTTAAACTAGATCTATCTTTACTTTTCGAAACTACCCCAGAAAGAAATTTATATGTCGGAACCACTTTTTTAAATCCAATCAATACTTTGATGGAAAATCAAGAAAGGATCAAAGTTTCAGAAATAAAATCACGTTGTTTCATTGTCACAGGTATGGCAGTGAAAAGCCATGGTCAAGCTTCTCATACACAGAATGCAATTTTACAAAATTTAACTTATAATCCTCATTTAAGTGGGCCAATGGCAGAATTACTACATTTAATAAGGGAAAAATTTGATTATTCTCAATTAACAGATGCAGTCTTGAAAGATGTTAGTATTAAAGAATTCAATGAAAATGATACAAAAGGTCCAAGATCAATAGCCACTTTTTTAACAAAACTATCAGAGTTAAACCCAAGGTTGGTAATGAGACAAATCACTTTCATTGCTCAGTTATTAGATAACAATTCGTTCACTTTAAGATGTTCGGTTGTGGAAGTAGTTGGTAATATTATCACTAACTTGGCTAGATCACAAAGTGCACTAGAAGAACATAAGAAACAAGCTAATGTGTTCTTGGAACTATTACAAGAACGTTGTCTTGATATAAACCCATATGTTAGATCAAGAGCCATTCAGGCTTTAACAAAATTAAGTGAAATGAAAGGAAGATTTGTTTCTAAAAGATTATATTGGGCTAGATTGGCAGTGAGACATTTAGAAGACAGAACAGGTTCAGTTAGAAGAAATGCAATTAAACTTATCACTTCATTAATTCTATATCATCCTTATGGATCATTACATCAACAAGATGAAGGTAGATTGTATTTATCAGTCTGGCAAAAACGATTAGATGATGTTACTGCGAAATTACAAGAATTACAACCGGATTTATTTGATGATGAGAATCTGGAGGAAAACCAAGATGTGGATCTTGACTCAAATGATGATGATGAAGAAGAAGAAGAAGAAGAAGAAGAAGAAGAAAAACAAAGTGATAATGAAATCGATGAGAAGAAAAAATATGAAAATGAGGATGAGGATCACGAGATGGAACTAGAACTCGCAAAACCGGTGAGACCAGATCTACTGGTTGATTCTGACTCTGATCCAGCGATAATTAGCAAATTAACATTAGTTTTACAATTTTATAAAGATGCAGTTACCTTCATCAAATTAGTTCACCAAGCGACAAGACTATGTTGTGAATTACTTTATTCCAAGTCTAAAATGGAAGTTGTTGATTCAATGAGTTTTTTTGTTTTGTGTGATGCTTATGGTATTGAAACTTCTCCAGAAGGTATTAAGAAAATGCTACATCTTGTTTGGATGAAAGGTAGCAATGAAGATGGTAATCAAGTTGTTGATAGATTAATTGAATGTTATGAATCGTTATACGTTACTGCTCCTCCTGATTCGAGTGAATTACAAAAAGCTTCATATATTGCTTCTAATTTAATCAAATTAACTTATAACTCTTCAATGGCTGATTTGGCATCTTTAGAGAAATTATTAGGAGAGTTATATGCTAAAAAATTAATTAATAATGACGTTGTCCATATCTTATGGCAGTTTTTCGGTAGGGATGGCGTTCCAAGAAAACAGAAAAGAGGAGCTATTATTGTATTGGGAATGTTATCCTTGGCTAATAATGATATTTCATTGAAAGGTTTAGATTTGATTTTAACTGTTGGTTTGAATCCTGAAAATAAAGATTGGATACTGACAAGATATTCATGTATTGCATTAAGAAGATTGGTTCCTCCTAAACAAACTTCAAATTTCAAAATTATCAAAGAAGAAGAAACAATTGAAAAATTAACTCACATCTTGTTAACTTATTCTGAAGATGGTGAATGGTTCAGTGTGGCTGAACAAGCATTGAATTCCATTTATATTGTATCTTCCCACCCTGATGAAATTGCGACAGATATTCTTAAAAGTAAATCAAACAATGTTTTTTCGCCTACTTCAGAAGACATTACTGAGAATAAAACCGTTTCTTTATCACAGTTGTTCTTTTTAATTGGTCATATTGGTTTGAAAACAATTGTACATCTAGAATATTGTGAAGCAGAATTCAAAAAAAAGAAAATTGCAGCAGAGAATAAGAAATCCAAAAAGGAAACTGAGATGGATATGATTGGTGGAACTAATGAAGACGAATTTGTTGATGCTGTTCAGATTATTAAAGAGAAAGAATTGCTGTATAGTGAGAATGGTTTACTAGCGAGATTTGTTCCATTAGTGAAAACTGTGGTTACTAACCAGAAAGAATATAACGATGTCAGATTACAAAGACAGGCTGTTACATGTTTATCTAAGCTAATGTGTATCTCTCCGAGATTCTGTGAAGAAAATTTGTCACTTTATTTAAATATTTTAGAGTACTCTTCAGATGCTATAGTGAGAAGTAACGCAGTGTTAGGATTGGGTGATATGGCGGTGTGTTTCAATAGTATTATTGATACGAATAAAGATTATTTGTATGGCAGATTACAAGATGACGACGCAATGGTTCAACGAACATGTTTAATGACTGTGACATTTTTAATCTTGGCAGGTCAAGTTAAAGTGAAAGGACAATTAGCTCAAATGGCTAAATTATATGTCAATGATGATCAAAGTATAGTGGACATGTCCAAATTATTTTTCACAGAATTAGCTACAAAAGACAATGCCATCTATAATGGATTCCTTGATATGTTCAGTGGTTTATCTGCAGATGCTGAACTGCCTAGAAAATCATTCAAAGAGATTATCAAGTTTGTTGTTCCGTTTGTGAACAAAGACAGGCATAAGCAACAATTAGTCACCAAGTTGTACCAAAGACTGACTAAGATTGATAAAGAAGAACAATGGAATGATGTCGTTTATGTTATTAGAGAATTGATTCCAAAACAAGATGCTACCGCTGCATCTAGGAAAGATAAAGAGTCTACAAAGACTAAATTATATGACGAAATTTTGAAGACTATTGAAGTTGGTTTTAAGAGACCTGAACAACGGGTTTGAACCTGTTAATTTTCAATAATTTTATTCTATTTTAGAGTGCTTTAAAAGGGAATATATATTTTTAGTATGTAACGCCAAAAATAAATATAACTGGAAACAACACCAAAACCAACATACAAAAAAAAAGCAAGGGTGAATCTATGCAAACAAATTTGTAATTAACTATGTAATAAAGGTTTTTTTCGTTAGTCGGATTGTCTTTTACCAAAAAATTCTGAAGGATGTTTGAAAACGTTCTTCGCAGTAACACTACCCAAGATATAATCCAAAGGTAATTGTTTGGAATACAACACACCTGATTCTAAATGATCTTTCACCAAATCGGCTAATCCATCATGGAACATTGGATCTCCATTTAAAGACTCGACCCTGATCATCCTGTGAGGCATGCTCAATTCAGCTTTCAACTGGATATCTATTTCATGTAAAGTTTCAATGTGATCTGAGGTAAATGCAATAGGAACAATAACCGTACCTGGGATCACTTCTTCTGGTGTGTCATTTAATAGTTTTTTAGTAATGAAATCGGTCTGTGCTCCAAGCCATGGTTTAGGACCAACTTGTGATTGCCAGCACAATCTGTATGGGTTTTTAAAGTTTAGTTTTTCCATGATGGCATAAACACTAGCTGCCACTTCTGCAGGGTATGAGTCGCCTCTGTTAATGATGTCCATAGGTAAGGAATGAGCACTGAACAAGATCACAACTTTGTCTCTAACTTCTTCTGGAAAACTAGCTAAGGATTCTTCAATGTGTTTGACAAAAGTGTTGATCAAGCTCGGATGTTTAGGCCATCTGTCGATCACTGACCATTCTATTTGAGCTTTTTGATCAATATTTTTAGAGATTCTGTACAGGTCATTAATTGATGAGGCCGACGTTGAGTAACTGAATTGAGGATATTGTGAGAAGGCCACTGCTCTAGTGATACCATCGGCTAACATTTGCTTATAAGTATCTTCTGTTAAAGGTTTAGCATATCTGAATGCAACGTAAGGATGATGAGGAGCAGTAAGTGGTGATATCTGATCTAATTTTTCGCATGTTTTCTTAGCTTGGTATTCTGACCATTTTCTAATTGGTGAGCCTCCACCGATTTCATTATAATATCCTTCAATTTTAGGAGTTCTGCGCTTTGCTATGAATTTGGCAAGGATATTTTGAAACCTTCCAAAAGGAATTAAATCACCATCTGAAAATAATCTAAATAAGAAATCATACGTTTCAGGAACGGTTGATGGACCACCCATATTCATGAATACAACGGCAGTACCATCTTTTTTCGTTCTGGTAGATGTTAAGGTCGTCGATTGGAAGCGGCATATAGTCTTTGAGCAGTTTCTAGCAGCTAGAGCTTGAGTAAGTCTAAATTGCAGCATCATAAAAGAAATATTTAAGCTGGTTATTGATTAGTTTATCTAAATTTGAATACTTCAGCTCTGTTTGACAACAAGAGAGTGTGAGCCAATGTCTACTACTTGATCAAATTGTCTATCAAATAGCAAGGTGACAAATTCAAATGTTTGAATCGGAGAATTTCAAAAATCAGATTCAACTGGCATGTGATTTAACTCACGTGGTATATATGGTGTAGAGATGGAGAACCACGATCTTTCCAATGTGTTTTGTTTATATACGTGAGATGTTTTATGGATTATGAGTTAGCAAGAGGAAGAGATAGAGATATACATACATTTATATATAACATAACTGGAGAGTGATTTCATTAAATAAGTAGAGAGATGCTAATTGGAGATCCTCTGTAATGTCGTTTGATATAAATTGGCGCTCGATAGCCTCCGATGACAACATAAACCAGCAGTTTTTAGAGTTCTTTAACGACAAGTTAGCGTCAATAGAACTACCTGATTATCTAAATGGTCTTAAAGTGGTTAAGTTTTCACTGGGTTCCAAATCTCCTGAGCTGACTCTTAAAGATATTGGTCAACCGTTTCCTGAATTTTACGGGAATTCAACGTCTACATTAAGTTCCGGCAACGATCAGTCGGGAATGGGAGCGCAACAAAAAGATTCAAATTCTTATTTACAAAGACCATTAGCTACTTCTCCAATGAAACATCCTATTTTGAACAGATATCATCAGACAAACTTTGGGATGTCAAGAAGTCCGTCGCCTGTGCCCACATCTATTTCTCGCATTAACAGCTCCTCGACACCATCGCAAATGCCATATTCGATCTCTTCTTCTTCTAATGCCAGTATACCACAATTGTCAAACAACAATGCTGTACCAAGCTCTCCAATCACTTCTAGAACTTCGCTGCTTATGCCTAGATCTAACTCTGCATATTTTCCGTCCCTGCCATCGCTGAACAACGGTGTGGGTATAGGAATTGGAGGGTTTGGGTTGAAAGACACCAGTGTCCCCAGTCAAGATCAACAATATGAACTACATTCTACACCAATGCTAGCAAATATAAGTATAGATGGTGTTTATAACGAAAGTCTATCGAACAGAGAAACATATGATTTTAACAATTATCACAATGGCATAAACAACTATGATCAGGAGTTGAGTAAGGACAAGTTGTTAGCGTCTGCGAAAGAAAAAAAACAAAGAGAAAATGACCTACAACTCACTTTGGACTTGAAATTTGATTCAAAGATATATATCGAAGTTGTTTGTAACTTATTAGTCAATTACCCCGCTGAAGAATTCATCAAACTACCTGTTAGATTGAAGATTACGGATTTATCAATTCATTCGTTGGCTATTGTTGCTTACTTAAAAAAGAAGCTGTTTATTTCATTCCTATGCGATATTCTTGATGATGATGATAACAAAAATAATGACAATGGTGAGAACTATGATAATGATAGGACTGGACTGAACAGCCATGTCAATGATCAAGAAAGTAGACAAAATTCAAGAAAGTCGTCAGTTGGGGAGATTCTTACCAGTACCTTGTTATCAAACAGCAGAGAGAGAATTGATATCATTAGAAATTTGAAAATTGAAGGGGAGCTGGGCGATTACGAAATACCCCCAACTATAATGACAGATAATGGAATACAGCTGCATACATCCTCTTCAAATTTAAGTACCATAAATAATGGATCAATTTTGCGAAATATAGGCAAGATTGAAAAGTTTTTAGTTGGTGCTATAAGAACACTGCTGGTTCAAGAATTAGCATGGCCAAGCTGGATAGAGTTGGATTTTAATGACGAAGAAGAAAGTGACAATGGCGATAACGGTGATGATAGTTCCACCATTGACAGTGTGATGTGAGATTTTGCGGTGAAGAAGCTGAAAGTGAGTAGTTTTGATTGATCAATTTGATTATGATTGAGAGAAAATTCTGTTCATATCAAAATATTTATGTAATATTAACTGAATCATGTTTACATGCAATGAAACATATTGGGAGAAAACACGTACTTATCGTGTGAACGTAGTAAATAGGATAAATGGTAGTCTTGATGAGGTTTTTTTTTTGATTTAATGATTTCAGTATTTTATCGGTCGAGTGAGTTCTCCGAAATTGGCTTGATGCTGCATATTTTTTTCGATCAAGAGTCCATTTCTAGGTCAGTTTTCCCTCCTAGTGAGTCATATAATATTGCATACTCTGCAATATCGAACAAATCTTCATAAAATTCATTCCATAATTAATACTTGCTTAAAAAGGTACAATTCAAGTTTAAGAATACAGTTAGTTATTATCCCCGTCAGAGAAATACTGAACAAAAAAAAAACTCCGAAAAGCGTGAGGCTGCCCGTTTTCATGTGAGCCACTCTGTCTCCTGGAGTTTCTTTAATTTAATAAATTCTAGTGGTTTTTCCCTTGATTTGGTCTAAACGGATCTGATAGTGATTTACATGATTAACTATTCATTCTGACTGTTATTGTTTATATCTGGTTGTGTCTGTTTTTTCAAATAATTGGATGCATAAGAAATGTTACTGCAATTGCAGGTTCAGGTCTCATCAGGTCTCACTCGAAAGGTGGGGTTGAATCCCAAGTGTTGCTATCCTCAATACTGCGGTCTACTAAAGGCACAATCGTCACGTAAACGGTTCTTTTCATCATCAAGAACATTAGAACATCGTATAAATCATTATACTAATTTGAACTTATTATCGAATAAAGTTTCTGGAAAGGATATCAAATCAAATTTCAAAAAATTGAGTCTGAAGTATCATCCAGATATTCTTAAGTCACAAAATTTACAACAAGATGAGTTAAAAGCAAAAAATGAGAAATATTTATCTATAAGAAAATCATACGAAGTGTTGATTGATCCTCAAAGTAGAAAAACTTATGATAGGACCATTGGTGAGTCTCATTTTCCATCATCGTCGCCTAAAAGACCAAATACCATACACTATACAAGGCCAAGAACATCACACATTTATAATCAATATCAATCACCATTCCATAAAAGTAATGCTTTTGGTCTGGGTTATTCTGGAACTCAGCCGGATCTGAACGATGAAGTTCCACATTTTGATTTCAACAAACATTTTGAAAGAAACTTGAGAAATGAAAGAAGAATAAGGGAACGAAAAATTATTCAGTTCGGTAACCTGCTTTTGCATGATCTCGTTTCTAGAAATGTGAGTAATGATAATATAAGAAAAGATGCGTATCATAATGGTCATAAATACTCCTCCACAAATTATCAACAACGGCACTACGGTACTACTGGTATCAATGGAGCTGACGAAAAGCCAACTTTTCTTTTCGGAATACTGGCGATAGGTATAGCATGTTATGTATTAAGCTCGTTAGCCAACACTGGTCATGCCTCTTCCAATTTGTCATCACCATCGTCTCCTCAGTCATCTCCAAGATCTAAGCCAGACACAACTAGTATACCTACGAGACAGCAAAATGAAGTAGAGAAGCGTTTTTCAGTCGAACCTTTGAATTCACCTAACATGAGTGATTACAGTTCGCAGTTGTTATCGAGTGCTATTAACGGCTCCCTGAGATAAGTCAAGAGGTTGGTGCATTGGATTGGAGCGTACGTATATATATATATATATATGCATTAAAGGAAGAAAAAAAGTATTGAGTTACGTCTACCACGGAATATATATATGCACGTAGGTTTAAGTATTCTGGAAAGAAAAACTACGTTATCCCCTCTTTAATCCCAAGTTAGGAATAACGATTGAAAAATAACCTCTTTTTAGACCAACTACAACCAAAGAACGACAATGTGGAGAGGGGTAAGAAACATATGTTACTCAATGTGACAGGATGCTCTATTGTTGAATTGAACACAAAGCTCAAATTCAATCTTATTATACACTAAAATTGGAGAGTGCTTCTCTCAATTGTTCGGTCTAGCATTCATTCATAGAAAAGCCAAGATAGAGACACCATCTTTTCTCCATTAAATCATAGTTTCTACATCAGGGGCTAGTTCTCATAGATGATTTTTCCTAATAGCGTTAAAATTATGAGTTGTAGTATTCAAAAAAATGCAAAAAAAAACATAAAATATTGAAGTAATCTGCTTGAAGATCGATTTTTTCCCTCCCGCTGTTTGCCCGTTTTTTTTTGTGTTATTTTCTTATGCCTTATGTACCTAAGATCTCCATTAAATTAGACATACAAAAAGAAAAAAAAAAATCTCCAATGGTCCAAATAAATAAATAAATAACTTGTTAAATTCAACTTTAAAAGGCCAAAGGATGCTATTCAGGCTTGAACTTCAGACTAACAGAGTTAACGCAATGTCTTTCGTCTGTAGGAGTAGCAAACCCTTCCCCTTTGAAAATATGGCCTAGATGACCACCACAAGACTTACAAATCATCTCCGTTCTTGTCATGCCCAGGCTTTTATCTTCAATGGTGATAATAGAACCTGGTATAGCTTCATAAAAAGCTGGCCATCCACATCCAGAATCAAATTTTGTGGTTGACTTATACAGTGGTTCATCACAACCAGCGCAGGTATACACACCTTCCTTGTTATGATGATTGTATTCGCCCGTACCTGGTCTCTCGGTAGACTTTTGTCTGAGGATAGCAAATTGAGCTGGAGATAATATAGCTCTCCATTCTTCATCGGACTTTTGAACTTTAAAATTATTTTGTGACGTCATTTTCAGGAATTGTTTGCTGTAAGTAGAAAAATATCTTCTTAGCATTGAAAGTTAATAGCAATTTGTATCCAAGAAATGGCTCATATTCATACAATTCAGTTAGGCAAATACGAAATGGAGAAACATGAAAAGCATTCGTCATCAGGTTGCTGAAATGAGATTGTCTGTTATTGCATTGCGTCGGTTAATACGCACCGCCACTAAATTATGAGGCTCGTTAAGCTTTCATGGTTTGTCTTATCACACTAATATTTTTGGATTTTACTGTTTTCCAGGGTATGTTGTCGGCTCTGTAAGACCTTGATATGCATGAAACAACGAGTAAGAGTGAATAGGAACAATGGATCATAGTAAACTATCCGACTCACTAGATGAACTGTTATGTTTCAATCGTATTTATCTCAAGGCATAATATAATCGCTCTGTGATACTATTTTCCCCTGTCTCTCAACACTTTAAGGAACCTAAAATCAAGAATCTCCTCTATTAGGCAGATTATCTGCAAGGTACGTTAGACAGCGTAAAATGGGGAATGATTATATCAGGGGCAATCCCATAGTGCCATGGTCCACCATTGTTTTCAAGATTAATAAACCGATTGTGAGCATTACGGAAGCTATCTACAAAGTCAATGACGATTACCTTCAAAAGAACACTCTGGATTCAAACAAGGAAAATTGTATGCGTTTTTGTCACTTGGCTTAGCTCAATAAGAGACTTTTAGGTGACTTTCACTAGGTTCCACCATTTGCAACACTCCCCCTCATCTCTGGGATCTCTCAAAACGTCAGGGCATCAGTAACGATCAACCCAACTCCATCAAATAAAGTTTCGTTAAATTCAACAAATGACGATATCAGTTGACAAAACGGACTTATGATCTTAGATTTGCGGAAGTTTAGAACCATGATAACAAACATGGCCACAGACCAATACCCCATAGAAGAGTTTGTTAATAGTTATTATCAACCTTCTTGTACGGTATTGGATTCAAGTGACAACATCGACACAAGTGTTTCCGAAAATTTTTAGGAAAACAATCCATGAAGTCTACGCGATTCACTTTTGGATCATTGGAAGGTAAATGATGAGGTTACTGGATATGGATCTGAGCGGAGTGGAGCGTGCTGAAGTTTATATGGTTCCTAGTAATATGTATGTAATCCCTTAAATAAAGAAAAAAGAAACTTTGCCTACCTGTCCGCCTCCATGGAAGGTATTGGGGAATGGTTTTATTTTCTTCTAATGTGAAATGAAACCATTGACTATTAAACAGAGACATTTACCATTCAAAATGAATAGTTTTGTGGTCGATGTAAAATATAGAAAAATAAAGCGACCAGGGTGAGGATTGAACTCACGATCTCCCGATTAACAGTCGGATGCCTTAACCAGCTTGGCCACCCAGCCGATTTCGGGTTGAAAAACGTATTATGAGTTATTACCAAAATTCAAAATATTGAGTTTCGCCAATCTATTTAGGTACCCCCAAATGATCCGCAAAATTTGTTGTCACTCTTATAATATAAACTCTCACAATTAACTAACTATCTAAAAGCGTCTCTTAAAACTTAGAAAAGCTATCAACTACTAAAACAGTTCAATAAATAAAACGCTGGAATGATGAAGTCCTCCAATATTTAGAAAAAATTATTGAGATTTATAAAAAGTTCTTTCAATAAAGACAATTATTCAGATTTATTTCAATAAAGCCAAATAATTATATTGCATTCTGGCCCAAAAAATGTGCCAACCAATCATAGGGCCCTGTCTAGCAAGTCTCCTAAGCGTTTATCAATAATAATCATGATACAGTGCCGGTTTCTTATCCGGTTTCTTCACACTATTCATTTAGATCTACGGTGAGTATCACAATTTAAAAAAGGAAGCTGGAATGGAAATACTGGAGATTTCGTATTAAAGTTCTAGAAATTGACTATTGTGGTGTTATCAACCACTCGTGGTTTATAGAAACAGGACCACCTATACTTGTTTGGGTTGCAAGTAGCTACAAGTCGCCAGTTGGTACTAAGTTGAACTTTAACTTCCGACTGTTCTTCAATGGCTCTCAGACTTTTTCTGAAAATAGATTATTGAGGCAGCTGATACCATTCCTATTTTGACATTGATTCTGGAAGCCTGTATTAATATGTTGACTCTCCTTACACTTTGATAAGCTTGTTGCTATTACGGTTAAACATGAGATAATCTCTCTTTGGAAAGCTCAGTTTGTTCCTGGTAGTCTATCAGTCGTACGGATTACATAGGCATACGCGTGTTTGGCTACATACAACTCACAGGAAAGGAGATTGATGTTTATATGGATGACCTTAGAGGGCGGCAGTAAATTCGGCTATGTTTTGGGTGTAAGCAGCAATCTTTGTGGGGGCTCCAACTATAAATACTAATGATTAATATTACGCAGGCACGTATCATTGGGGGCACTTTATGAATTATGGCCAAAAGTTGGAACTTCTCTTTCAGCACCAGGATTCAAAATTTGTCGAAGGGAAGGGGAATTATTGGAAAATCCACACAGCCTATGGTATGGTTGATTATGTCTCACTCTATTTCGACCGTAGAGGTACCAGTGTTTTTTCACGTGGCTGGAATGACGGATCCACTAAATTTTGGCTAATGACAAAACAGTGTTACCACTGAGACAGATTTTCGATCCCAAGCAGGGTTATTATTTAGCCGAATAATTGAATAATTGAATTCCATAGGAGCAGACATATAGACATATTTATATATATAAAGGAAGCAAAATGTATTGAAGTACCTCTACTATGACATTTATATATATATACATATATATAAATATAAACATATTGAACAAAATAAATAAAAACATAATCCCTTCTGTAATCCTGAGTTAGGATTGAAATATAATTCTCTGTAGACTGTAGTTCGACTACAACCAAACAAAGACAAGTAACTAATAGAAACACAAAAAAAAAATTCAACAAATCCAGAACCATATCTTTTCAATAATGTTCTTCGGAGCAGAGTCTTCTTCCATTTCACTCTGCATTTCAATCTTCTCTAGACCTGTAATAACATCAATCTCTTCCAGTTTATAAAAAAATTTAATCTCTCTTGAATAGATCATATGAGCCCCAAGAAGACAGAAGACAATTGGAATCGTAATATAAGCTGCAACAAAGTTAGACCCGCTCCAGTTATCAGGGAAGAAAACAGCATAACCATTAGTTAGAGCTAGAAGGCCGAACCAGAAAATGCAAGCATAAGCACCAAATATTTGAAACCTGACTCTGTAGGGAACACGATCATCCATATTGTGATAACTGATGGCTTTTCTAAATCTGATATAAACAATGGAAACAAAGATCCATGAGATGAATCCAGAAATAGTACAAATGTTAGTTAACCAAGTGAAAACTTGAGAGGCGCTGTCTGAAACATTCATGTATGACAACAAGAGAAACGCAACAGCAACAAGGGAACAATAAATAGGAACACCCAAATGATTAACTTTTCCCATGAATCTAGGAGCCATACCTGATTCACACATAGAATGAAGACTTCTACTAGCAGCATAAACACCACTGTTAGCGGAACTGAATGCAGAACTTAACACAACCGCATTGATAACATGATTTAATCCATGAATACCGGCATTTTGAATTGCAACCACAAATCCAGAAGCAGCGACACCATGATCACCACCTTGGATAGCTTTAATAAGTTTTGGATCAAAACTGTCACAGATAACACCAAGAACTAAAGAACCAAGGATATAGAAAACGGCCAAACGGTAGATAAATCTACTACATGCTTTTGGGAGGTTCTTACGTGGGTTAGCGGTTTCACCAGCAGCACAGGTTAACAACTCTGGAGATAAGATAAAAGAAAATCCACTTTTAATGATGGCTGTCCAAAATGCTAAAAACCTTCCTGTTGAGCCGGGAACTAAATGCTGATGAAATGCTGCTCCATGTTTCCAATAATGGAAACCTAAGACACCATGTTGATTCGGACCACCACCAAAAAACAAAACAACACCTAATATTATCAAACCTAAGATACAAAGAATCTTAATAGCTGCAAACCAGAATTCAACCTCACCAAAGACTTTAACTGGCATAAAATTGATTACTGCTAAAAGAGCGAAGCAAATTGAAATCCAAGCGGGAGTCAGCTTAGTATTCGAGTCCCAATATTCGATGACTAATGCAGCAGCAGTAAGTTCTGCAGGAGGACCTAATAGCTGAGCATACAATAAGTTGTAACCAACTGCAAAACCTAAAGTCTTGGAACCATATCTGGAAGCAATGGCATAAGTTGTTGATTGACCTGGCAATGGGATATAAGTGATCATCTCGGCTAACATGTTAACTATCTGTAAGACAAAATAGGACATGAAAATATAGGACAACCAAACTGCCGCAGGTCCACATCTGTTTTAAATATTTATTATGTTTGGATCATTAAATGTTTTGTTAGTAAAATAGTCTTTTGTTGTTAAGAGGTGATTTCAAAGACAATATATTTAATAAACGTTTATACTTACGTTGCAAGAGCAGAACCACTTCCCACAAACAAACCAGTACCAATAGCACCAGCAATAGCATAAAATTGAAGATGTCTGGATTTCAATCCTCTTTGGAACTCATCATGATGAATCAGGTTGGAATGAGAATCTTCAACCTCAAGAGCATTCGTTTGGTAACTGTCTTTTTCCATGACTGATAAGATAACTTGATAACAAAGTAGCAATAGATGTAGATAGCTAATGTACTTATTTGATATATTTTAATCTAGTCATATAATATATTGAAAGACGAAATTTCTCACTTTTAAGAGGGAAATAATGGATTATTTATAATGATCAATAAAGGAAAGTTGTGGAGAAAAGTCCTTTATCTAGAAGACGTTATCTCAAGTTTGGATACCAGGTAATTCATCTATCATTCGCTTCAATATCCATAATGACCAACTTTTCTAGAAAGACTGATGATGATGGTTTAGGAAGAGGAGGGAATGGAAGCTATCAGACAGCGTGATGTCAGTTCAGTGATCGCATAGCAACACAATAAGTGGAGTGCATTACTTGTGATAACAGTGATAACATCATTGTAAATGTGGATTCTTGTATTAGAACTCCGATAAGATTTAAATGAGGTAACTGTCTTTGATTTATATCAATCATGAGCGGTATCTACCCTTTTAGAAGGAGGTTCAATTTGAACCAATAAGAACGATGTATTTCTCAGTGGTGTTTGGGGAGACTCGCTTGTCACTTCCTGGTGGCAGTTTAATTTCAGAAGAGAGGAGGGGGGAGGGGAGAAGGGTGCAATGGGGGCTATTATTATTAAATGTGGAGTGGACAGTGACGATCAAAAACTGATAGAATGCAGATTGGGATGACAGATTAGGGTTGGTCGTGTCGCCGTTGAGAATGCAACTAATGACGTATGCATCTATGCAAAGAAGGAAGCCTATTTTTTAGTTTTTAGGTTTAGTTTAGCGCCAGGGGTTCGAAAAAAGGAGGGGAGGCGTTAGGGCAGTGCAGGAGGACAGGTGCCATAACTGAAATTACATACCCTCATTAAAATTTGGCAGAGTTCCCTGTTTGCAGCACGGCGGTGTCTCCTTGAGTTTACCACAGGGGGGGCCTCTGGCCTCTTGCCCCTGGCCTCAACAAGGCTAGCCCCGCATGAACAGCTCTAGTTGCACTGATAAGCTTCCAAATTCATCTAATCTAGTTCTCTTCGGAGAGACTTCCTAAACAGGAAATGCTGTTGTGTATTATCACTAATTGCAACAAGATACACTCACATTTGTACTTTATACAGTGTACAGCGCAGAATAACAAAGTTAACTGCCGATGAAGCTAGCTCTGAGATTCGCTTTTAACAACCAAACTTATGTTCAAGTGCTTCCTTTTAGATAAAGGCGTCAGACTAACTCATGTTTGATTGCATATTGTCTTGTCATGTCTTGTCTTCACGCGAATAAAGTTGCAAATGGACTTTTTTTTGTAAAACAATCAGTTTAGATTTTGTTAATTTTATTATGTTCCCAAGTAACGCCAAGTCTTCTGACAGATTGACGCTTTTCCCTATTAACTGACTTTTAATGTGCCTTTGTTTCAGCTGCTAAACTTAGTCATGATTCCAACTTCCGCTTTAGTATATCTCGGCAGCGACTGTCATTTGCATTTCAGTTGAAGGTTAGATCATATAAACTACTGTAGTAAAAAGTAGGTATTTGGTATATTTATATAATATATTACACTACTAATGTGCTTTGTTTTGTTGTGGTGAAATGCGACACAGCACACAGAAGATCTCGCCTCACCGGTATCTCTGTTAAGGCCCTAAGCGGAGGGAAAAGTTGGGGGAATTACGCGAAACGGAAAGCGAAAGTGGAGAAGAGGAGACAATTCTTTTCCACCGACGAAAATAGAAATATTAAAGATAAGAGATGGCTTTTTCCATTAATTTGTAGATATATATATATTTCCTCATCCGGCCCTTTATTATTTTACTCATGTCGAAAATGGCGCTTTTTTTTTTCTTCTTTTCAAAAAAGATCTTAAACTTTTTGAACACTCATTTATTTGTAACGCAACATAACGTAACGGAACTATTGACCATCCACCTAGCTCTTACAACATGCCTGAAACATCCAGAATCAAGGATCCGTTCTGGGATTCCAGAATCGCTACAGTTAGAGCAAACACTTTACCATCAATGCACCATTTATTAGTTGAAACTGGTCGTTGGGATATGATGAAATTAAAAATTAAACCAGGTTCCGAACCACACATCTTTTGGGATTCTGATATAGCCAAGTTTTTAGAAGCATTATGTTACTCCATTAAATACTTGGACAACAAGGAAGATCCTTTATACGGACAGTTTATTGAATGGATTGACGAGGCAGTTGACATGATTATTAAAGCACAACAACCTAATGGTTATCTTAACAGTTATTACACTATTATTGAGCCTGATAACAAATTCGCAAATATTGTTGAAAAACATGAACTATATTGTGCAGGTCATTTATTAGAGGCTGCAATTGCTCATTATCAAACATTCAACAAGACAGAATTATTAGACTGTTTATGCCGTTATTTAGACTTAATCTATGATACTTTTGGCCCTGAAGAAGGAAAAATTCATGGTTATCCTGGTCACCCTGAAATTGAACTCGCAATAGCAAGATTGTTAGAAATTAAGTGGAATGAAAAATATTTCAAATTACTTGAATATTTTGTTGAACAAAGAGGTTACAACAATGGTGAGTTTCTAGATCAACAAGCAATTGCTAGAGGGGATGATCCCAACACATATATCCCAAGAAATGACCCAAGTGCTCACTCTTGGTGGCCAACTCCAAGATGTTATTGGTACTATCAATCCGAATCTTTGATTCGTGAAACTGTTGAAGTTAAAGGACATTCAGTTAGACAAGTTTACTTGATGGCAGGGGTTCAAAAATTAGCAGAATTTAAAAAAGATGAAGGCTTACAAAAATATATTGATACACTTTGGAGAGATATGGTTGACAGAAAACTATACATTCATGGTGGTATTGGTGCTATTATGGAATGGGAAGGTTTCGGTGAACCTTATGATTTGAGATGGGATTGTTATTCTGAAACTTGTGCCTCAATTGCCATTTTGTTTTTGGGAAAAGCAATGTTGGAATCTAAATTAGACGCTGAAGTTGCTTCCGTTATGGAAAGAGCTTTGTACAACGACGTCTTAGGAGGTGTCTCTATTGATGGTAATTCATATTATTATGCTCAACCAATTACTGGGTCCGAAGGCTTGGCAAGACAAAGTTGGTTTACTTGTAGTTGTTGTCCACCAAATGTTGCTAGACTATTCAACAATTTAGAAAACTATATAATCACATACTATCCAAAAGAAGAGGAACCATTAGTGGCAGTTAACCTTTACATTGGAGGAGACTTTATTTCAAAAGATTACACTTTGAAAGTTGTTAGTGATTACCCTCATTCAGGTGAAGTTAGTTTGCTTTTCAAAACTGAGAAATCAACAGAATTAGCAATAAGAGCTCCTTCAGGTGGTGAATTCTCCATTAAAGGTTCAGACTATCAAGTGAAGAATGGTTACATTTACTTCCCTGCTAGAATTTGGAACAACGAGACTATTGAACTGTCATTTGAATTGAAAGTTAATATTATCACTCCAGATCCAAAAGTTAAAGCAAATACTGGGTGTATTGCAGTGGAATATGGACCTTTCGTTTACGCTGTTGAAAAATCAGGCGTTAATGTCCCTTCATTAGATGAGTTGAAACTATCAAAAGATGTTAAATTTACAAAAACTTGGACCACTTTGCAAGATTGCTCATTTTGGTCATTGTGTACTGAGGAAGCTGAAGACAAATCAGCTGAATTCGTTCCCTATTTTGTCACCGGTAACAAAACTCCAGGTGAGGACTTCCGTGTTTGGGTTAAAGAGCAGTGAACCATTCCTATACATACTTCCCTATGTAAATAAACTACATCATCTTTATAGAATTTATTGAAGAACGAAATAAATTATATCGTTTTTTTCAAAAAAAAAAAATAGTCATTGTGTACGCAAAAACAACAAAGAAAAGAAGCTAAACCCAAATGAGTGACATGAAATCTATCCGTTTATTGACATTGATAAGTCAAAGGCCAAGGGGGATAAAGCATGAATAGAGGTCTTACATAATCTGTGCCGAAGTTATCAGTAAGATTATGAACAGTTGGCTTATCACTTTTCATATTGTACAATACCTTGTTTTAGACATAAAAATGCAAAACGCAGTCTTAGAAGGGGCAAACTTTGTATGCACAAATGGCATTTCAATTGCCGTCTCGAAACCTCAAAAGTCATATGTATAGGGTAATGGCCAATTTGGAAACTATATGAGAGAACAATAACACGACTTTAACCAGAAATGACACAATCCAGAAAAAAGAGAAAAACGCAGACCATGCAAAGAGATAAAGGAAGCAGGGTCCCTAACTAACAATATAATAGAACTACAATATAAGGTAAAAAAAAAAAAGTTTTGGTGTTATTTGAAAAATATCGTAAGTCATTCAGGATTAAGATATTACAAACTATTGATGAATAAATAAGAGGTAAAAAATAAATAAATATAAAAAACACGTAACAAAACAAAGAATAATATGAAGTAACACAAAGGATAGTAATAGTAATAACAATAATAGAAAAATAAATAATTAAATCAAAAAAAAAAAAAAAACAGCAACCTGTCTTTTTTCAATTACTTCTCTTTCCATCATAATCAACTGCACTAGAAGCAGCCTGTAACAAATCATTAATTCCCTCTGCAGTGTTCTGGCCAACAGCAGTCATACCCAGACCAGCTGAAGTAGCATTGGACAAACCAAAACCGAACATACCAGCTCCAGCACCAGTCCCAGTACCACCATCAATACCAGTACCCGAACGATCACTGGTCGACCCACGTTTACTTGTAATGTTCCCACCAGTATTTCCTCCAGCAAGTCGGAAAGGATTAGGCAATTGTCTCGCAGTGTTACCTAAAGGCGGCAACATAATTCTACTACTATCTTGTTGAGGTTCTCCCTTAGCAGCAAGTATATTGGCAGATATAGATGAAGGCGAATCACTATTCGCAGATGCAGAAGAAGAAGAGTTTGAATTGTGTTGGGCAAGATTTTTAGGCAGTAATTGTTGCTGTTGGCGTTGATGAGATGGCGTTGTGTTGGTGGTGGTGGTGGTGGTGGCAAAATTTGGAAGCTTTTGTTGATTAAACGACTCTTGATGCTGTTGTTGAAGGTAAAACAAATCATTATTCGAAAATCCTAACCCACCAGTACGTGAACTTGTACTACTTCCTCCCAAACCACCAAGGTTATTATTATTATTTCCACTGGCTAAACGAAAATTTTGATTAGCTGATGATTGCTGCTGCTGCTGGTACTGCTGGGGTTGTTGTTGATACAGATTAGAAGACAAGCCGGGATTACTTGAAGGCTGAGGAGAGATCAGATTGAAAACTTCAATGTTTGAATGAGTAGAATTAGAATTAGGATTATTTCCAGAAAGTTGGTTATTGAAGAAGTGCAACTTTCCATAAACTTCATTATTCAGTACATTCTTAAGGACATTAATTAATGTATCAATAGAATCAAAATCATCTGCAAATACGTTCAACCAACTAATGAAGTTATTTTCTAAATTTTTCATGATGAAATAAAACTTGTAATCATTTACAATTTGAGATTTTATCGAATCTTCACCTTTGGAGGCGGAGGATGACGAAGAAGAGTTATGACGAGCATGGCTATGGTAGTTGGAACTATAAGACCTTGATTCTTTGATTGGAGTCATGTTTCTTAACTTTTCATTATTGTTGCTGAATTCACCGATTGATATACTGTTTGACCTTTTTCGTTGTTTCTCCTTATTCACGTCTGAAGGTAGTGTATCATCATAATTACAGCCAATTTCATTAATAACATAAAAAATTACTGCAAGTATGATGCTTTCATCATCTTCATCATCAATGATATCTTCATCGTCTGACCCATTATTGTTATTGTTGTTGTTGTGGTTGTTGTTACCGGCGCCTGCCCCTACCCCTGATAGTTGCCAGTTCTTCTCACCAGGGATAGATAAATCAATGAAATATTTTTTTTTGAAAAAAGTAAGAATTCGAATCAATACTAAGAAATTTCCAATGATGAATTCAATAATAAGCAAATTATTTACCGGAAAACTTAAAGATTGCCTATGATTCTTCAAATTCTTATTGATATAGACTAACGAAAGTAACAACATAGGTAAAGAAGTTATTCCAAGATTGTTATTAATAATAAAGTTTGAGTTGAATGGGGTTGAAATATATTTTTGTATATTTTTATAAATCTCTTCTTCTGTAAGATCATTTGCGGCACTGGAGGAGGAACTATCCAAATAATTAATCTTTAAAAACTTAGTTAACTCAAACTCAATTATTGGTTTATTGTTGTTGTAAAAATTTTTGTCATTGATCAGAGATTCTGTCTCAAATATAAATTCTTTTAAAGTTAAAGCCAACAGTATCCAATTATAATTGGTTTTAGGTAAGACAAGATAATTTGATAGCAAATCAGTGAATTTCAATGGACAATTGATCAATAACTTTCTTTTAATTAAGGCCACTAAACTAATAAACTCTTCGTCTCCATTACTTGCTACTCTTTCGGAAACGTTGAAATTCTTATTAGCCAAGATTATCGCATTATGTAGGAAATTCTTGTTATCTTTAAACAAACCTTGTTGTAAGATGATATTCTTGTTCAATTTATTGGTTTCATTGAATTTGACCATTTGTAATTCATTCATCAATCCACAAATAATAATTTTCTCTTTCAATGTTAAGCGGTTGTGATTCACAAAGCTTTGGAAAGATGTGGAGATAACAGAGAGGTTACTAATCAGTTGACCAAGAGTGTCATCCTGCTGTTGCTGCTGTTGTGGAGAATTGAATTCGACATGATCCGTAGGGTTTTCAGGATGGTTCGTAGTAGCAGAATCTCCATAAATGAGATCGTCGTCAGGTAACGGTTTATTCAAAAGATATAAATGTAATGAAGAAGGGGACTTGTTGTAAATAAAAGAGTAATGGGACAAGAGTAAATAAGCATACCAGTAGAATGACTGTAATTTTTTTTTCTCATTAGCGGCAGGAGGTTGTGTCTGATTTTGATTTTGATTTTGACTTTGACTTTGATTTTGGGTAAGCTTCTGTTTTTGAAATTGAGGACTGATTGGTTTCATACTAAATGAATTCCTTTTCTTTTGGGAACCTTTCGATGAAGAAGAAGATGATACACTGGTGGAATTAGTATTAGCATTAGCATTTGCATTATTCATACCAACGCTGTCATTGTTGGCCATATGAGTACTAATGATATTATTTAGATATTCAAATAAAACATCAACTGGAATAGATATCTTTTTAAACAATTCTTCAGATCCTGCTATGCTTGGAGAATTACTTAAGTTGACAAAATAATTCAGATAAATATAACTTAGAATGATTAAATTTTCGACAAACAAATTGAAAGTTTCGCCAGAGTTATAACTAATCTTTGAATTACTTATCTTATCAATGGTAATTTCCCAGCTTTTGTTGAACATGATTATAGCATCATTGAATTCATTCAGTTGACAAGCTCCTAAGCAAATGATCAAATAAAGAAGCTCATCCTCTTCAGTAATTGTTAATAACTTGTTGATATCAACGGTTGGTAACTCATCACTAAATTTCTTACAAGTACCGAATATAAGCACATAATTTGTAATTGAATTTTTAAGATTAAATGTCAAATGATTAAACTTATTTGATAAAGTTAGTAAAGATATGACATTTTTCTGGTTTAATAGTAACAAACCTTCATCCATTTTTTCATCTATAAATGTCAACTTATTATGAGGATCTGTATTTGATGATGCACTTGACAAACTAGCTTTATGGGTTTTATTGCTGTTTTGCTGTTGGGTGTTACTGGTGCCACCACCATGTTCCACAAAATTGTCATTATCATTGCTAGTGGCAACTCCTGTCCCTGTGGTGGTCAAGCCACTTGTTGAAGCTATTGGAGATTTCAATAAATCATCATTAGTTGAAATATTACCTTCAATACTTGTTTTCAAAACCAATCCATGAACGGTTCTCAAATGTCTTTGAAGTAAGTCTCTTCTAACAAATCCATTCTTGCAAATTGAGCATTGAAATGGTTTTTCTTTTGTATGAGACCTTTCATGTCTAAGTTTATGTTCAGATCTTGAGAATGATCTCGCACAAAACTGACAAATGTATCTTTTGGTCATGGTAGTAGTGGAGTGGAGTGGATTGGAGTTTATAGATATAGAAAATTGATAACCACAGATGTATTGTATGTATGTACAAGTGATTCTGATAAAAAATAAGACAGAATAGAGCAGGGGTAGGGGTAGGGGTAGGGATAGGGATAGGGATAGGGGTAAGTGCTCCTTTTGTTTAAAAAAAATACAGTGATACTAATTGGAAGGTGAGCTCATCCAGATCAGAGTAAGTATACACCAACTCTGTTCTATTCAGATGTGATATACTATAAACACAGCTATATATATATGCTCAGTATTTACCAACAAGGGATAAAAAGGGGAAAAACAAGGACGACTGACAGAAGCCACTTTACGAACCGATAATGAAAGAGAAAGCAGATGAAATTCAGCGGGAAAAAGATAAGATGTCCACGAGAGAATGAAACTTCAGACAGGGAGACAGACAACAACGCTAGTAGGACAAGCTGTTTAGTAAAAAAAAAGCAAGAGCAAAAAGACAGTTAACCATACATAGATGAACAAAGGAACCATCGAGGTTCACTAGAACACGGTTTTCAAACAAACAATCAACCAAACAAACAAACAAACACATAAACCGCTGTTTATCCTTTAAACAAAGGCCCATCCATTCACAAGACACAAAAAACGTTGCGTTTTCCCCTCAATTTGTTTATCTTCCCAAAAGAGACGCGTCGATTCTGCGTAGTCTACAGGGAACCAAAGGCGGGGAAGCGTCGGCTCGTTTTTTCCTCGTTTTTTTCTCGTTTTTCTCCACATTTTTCAGCAGCGGAGGGGGAGGGGCAGGTGGTGCAATAGGTGTCGATGTTTCTCTTCTCCGAACTCCGAGTCTCCGGCCGGCGCTTCGCTTTTACTGGTGGATGTCTGTAGTGACTAGTAATTACAGAAATCAAAAAGAAAACTTTTCAAATTTTTACAAAAATTCAAAGGACAAGAGAAAAAGTATAAAAAGGAAAAGTATAAGCAAAAGTATAAACAAGAGATTTATTTATCAATTGTTTTTTTAGTCAAATTTTATTGTTCAATCACTCAATCACTTAATGCACATAAGGCTGCACCAACTGATGAACCGTCTTTGGCAATATGAATGTGTAATCTTCTTTCACCTTGAGAACCTAACTGAGTCTTAGCAATAGCGTCTCTCATCATAGTTCTAAATCCTGGGTAAAATTCAACAACTGATCCATCGGCACCAACATCAACTTCAACGTGATGTCCTTTGAATGATTCGGTCAGTGTTAAGATAGCTGAAATTGGGATAGCTGCTAAATAAGCAGATCTTTTAGAAATAGCTCTGGTTAATCTTTGGATTGCAATTCTTTCTTCCAAGCTAGTTGGTAATCTTAACACTTGGTTTAGTTGTAATTCTGTAGCTTTCAATTGGGTAGAATCATCAATTTCAATCAAGGATAAAACTTCAGAAGGTAAATCCCATGCAGTTCTTAATCTATGTGGTAATTGATCATAAGTGGAATATTGATTGAATAATAGTCCTTTAGAATGTAAATCAATTAAAACTTGTCTTAAAATCTCACCTAAGAACATACCAGAGACTCTTTTTTCAAACATGTGGAAACCTTTATTAGATGTCAATCCGTCAACAATTACATCGTATTTAGTAGTTGGTAACACTTTTAAAGCATTATCAAATGAACCCCATTCGGTGTTAATAACCATATGAGTAACACCTTTAGATTTCAAATCTTCAACCAGTTTAGGATCTAATTTCTTAATGTTTTCCAATTTTTCATTGTATGCACCATTAGTACCTGTACCGAAAATACAACCAATGACAGTTTTACCTTCCTTATTTGCACCAGTATAAGATCTAGCTAATAAGGTACCAACTGTATCATTAGCCAATGCTGAAACTTTGACTGGAATCTTGTTTAAATCAATATGTTTTTGTAGTAAGGCAACAACATCTTTACCAACACAATCATCGATATCAAAACCTTTAGTCCATCTCATTAAAGTTCCTGAATTTAAAGAAGTTTGATCAACAGGGAAACTGAAAGTGAAACCCAGTTTGAGAATTTCATCTTTTGGAATTGTATCTTTATGATGATCTTTAACAAATTGACCAACTTTAGAAGCCAAGTATGCAAACAATTCATCTCCAGTAGGAGCCGACATTAAATCAACAGGAATTGGAGATTTCTGTCGAACCAAATTAAAAGTATGATCACCATTCAAAGTGATTGAACAAACTCTGAAATTGGTACCACCTAAATCTGCAGCAAGTAAAACACCTTTTTCAGAACCTGTTGGGATTGAAGTGACAAATGTAGGAATCATTGGTAATCCGTGAACATCGGATGAACCTGACAGACCTTTCTTAGCTAATTCAATAAACAAATCGACACCTTTTTGTAAAGTTTCAGAAGAAACTGCAAACTCAGCGACTAATGAGTCCACCTCTTTGGTTAATGTTGTCATATTTGAGATATTTGAATATTCGACGTTCAACGTTCAAGGTATTATATATTTTATATTATATTATATTATGTTAAATAAAGCGTATTATCAATCTAGTTGAAAAAAAAACTTTTGTAGTTTGTAAAGGAGCAGGATTTAATCTAAGGATTGATACAAAGTCACCTGTTTGAATATTAGATATATATGACATATATATATATCTAGAACAAAAAAAAAACATAAAAAACAGACACCAAATTACCAGAGCAAACGTCCGCTCCGCTCATAAGATGATCATTTTTAACGAAAGTTGCATATACAAGTTTTTCCAGGAGAACAATAGAAAAAAGTTCCCCGGCTCACCAAAGGTGGGATTACCTGGCAATTCCCCCGCGACGACTGTTGGATTCTCGTGGCCCCACACAACTTTGTATGTGGTGATCGGATCAACTTAGATGTGATCTTTTGTTTATGGTCACCCACACAGTAGATTGAACGAACATGTGACATCTGTATTACTTGGTTTATTGATTTATTAATTAATCCATCTGTTATATATCTCCTGATATTCCGTTGTAATGTGGGGGGTTCTTCCAACGGTCTTCTCAAAAAATATTGTTGAACTCTATTTCAAGTTAACTGGTCAAGTAATAATGCCTTTCACCTTCTGCGGAGTCGCGGCATCCGCACCGCGACACTGAGTTCAACACGGAAAAGTAGCCTGATCATCCCATCCAGCTTTCCTCTCTTCGTAACCAACCGTTAAGACACGGCTGTTCCTTGTCGTTGTCACATCTTGCTTTCATTTAAATATATAGTGTGTATTCTGTTTCACATAGAATCACGTAATATTTATATTGCATATTGGCACAAACGACAGACCAATGCCGTATTTTTTCTCTACTAGTTAACTAGAGCTTTTCTCCATTTTTTTGCTTCCGAAGTTTTCCTCAGTATTTTTTTATTTTGGAATGCATTACGTAACACAGACCAGACCAGACCAGACTGAAGTCGATCGACGTTTTGGTCGAAGTCAGAATCACCGATTTTTCATCAGCCTCGCACCAGCCGCACCTGACTCTGACCTTCGCTTTTCTCGTGGCTGAGATTTTTGACATCAATTAAATTGCATTTAATTACATTTTTATGCTTCTTATTAAAGCTTTTAGATCTGTCATCTGTGCATTTTCTCTGACTGTGCTTTCTTCGCTTCTTTATTTAACTTAAATTAATTTTTGTGTGTCAACTCAAATTCAACTTTATTAAGTCTCCCTAGCTTCTCTTTCAACTTTAAGAAGCATAAAGAAAATCAAAATTTTTAGTAATTTTTTTTTTTCGTACGACTTCACGAAATAATCATTATCAAATATGTCCCAACAAGCTCAAACTGCTGAGTCTCAACTACTTCTCAAAACTGCAGGCAAAACAATTCTTGCCTCAAAGATAGCAAAACAATACACAAATGAAATCCAAGCTGTGACATCTCAATTACCTAAACGTCCTAAATTAGTTGGTTTACTAGCCAATGATGATCCAGCTGCTAAAGTGTATGCTGACTTTACAGGTAGAACGAGTGAGTCTTTAGGGTTTGAGTATGAGTTGATTGAAGTTGGAAAAGATCAGTTAGAAGAAGAAATTTACAGATGTAATTCAGATGATAGCGTTCAAGGTATGATTGTTTACTTTCCTGTTTTCGGAGACAGACAAGATCAATATTTACAACAATGTGTTGCACTGGAAAAAGATGTGGAAGGTTTGAATTTCAAATATATCTCTAATATGTATCACAATATAAGATATTTGGATGGTGATAAGATGGAGAAAAAATCAATCTTGCCTTGCACTCCATTAGCAATTGTTAAAATACTAGAATATTTAGGTATTTACAACGGACTATTGAATTACGGTGATAGACTGTATGGGAAAACAATCACTGTGGTGAATAGATCAGAAATTGTGGGTAGACCTTTGGCTGCATTGTTAGCTAACGATGGAGCAACAGTTTACTCTGTTGATATCAATAACATCCAATTATATGAAAGAGGTGATGGTTTAACTTTGAAAAAACATCGTGTTGTGGATTGTAATAAAACATTAGAGGAAGTGGCAAGAAATTCAGATGTTATTATTACTGGAGTTCCTTCTAAAAATTATAAATTCCCCACTGAATACGTGAAACGTGGTGCGGTGGTTGTTAATTTTGCAAGCGAGAAGAATTTCGATGAAGATGTTAAGAACGTTGCATCATTGTATGTTCCATCTATTGGTAGAGTTACCGTCTCTATGTTGTTAAGAAATTTATTAAGATTGATGGAGAATTCCAAGGCTGATAACTAGTCAACAGCAACATGTTATAGATATTGGTTGGTCTCTTAACTTCTCCGCAGGTATATATAGATAGATTGTATTTTGTTTTAAGTTTTTGTTGATATTCCATGTGTTCATGTGTATATATATATAAGAGCTTCAGTTGTAAGAATGTAATGTAATCCTTAATCTCTCTAGTGAGCAT
>PPKM02000107.1:0-28632 GCA_003707685.2 Ogataea pilisensis
ATGAGGTTTCAATAGTTATATAAAACTGATAGAATAAGAAATTGGTATTCTATTTGATCTATTTGATGATTTCTCTGTCGAAGTCGATAGGAAACTAAACTAAACTAAACTAAACTAAACTAAACTAAACTAAACTAAACTAAGATGTGGGAAATCCCACGACTATATATCATAAAAATAAAGGGGGCAAAATCAAAAGTCGACGAAAGATAAAACAATAGTGAAAGACAAAATAGTAAATAAAGGAAATAGGAAATAAGGAATAGGAAATAAGGGAAATAAGGGGGCCTTCATCCCGATGCCTTACGTTGACACAAGGAGCGCAAATGGTTTAGTGGTAAAATCCAACGTTGCCATCGTTGGGCCCCCGGTTCGATTCCGGGTTTGCGCATTTTTTTTTTTTATTTAGATTGGATGCTTGAGAGACATCTTTTTCTTTTTACTATCCACCACAGCCTGGGAAATACGAAGAAGAATACAAATTCAACAGATAGATATACCAACACCAAACGCTTTGATCTTACTAGAAGGTGTCTTGAACAGTAGGAACACTTGAAAATAATTGATTGGTTCGACATACTGTACATAAATACCACGTATTCCAAGAAATGACATCAACAGATACAAAGAAACTTTCTCAACTTCAGGACCAGTTCAGTAAGTTTCAGAAAGCTTCTAAATACAATCTAAACTCAGAAGAACTGTTTTGCATTTGTCGACGAGTAGACGATGGAGAACTTATGGTTGCTTGTGATGGCTGTGACGAGTGGTTTCATTTTAAATGTATGAAACTAAACGAAGATTACAAAGATTTAGTCAATAGTTACTACTGTATATTTTGTGACATATTACTCAACAAAGGGAAGACATTATGGAAGAAAAAATGCAGACTGCCTCAGTGTTGGAAACCTATTCAAATTAATGAATCTAAAGGAATTGTATCTAAGTACTGCAGTGAGGAACATGGGATACAATATATGCAAGAAGAGATTTTAAAGCGCTTCAGAAATTCTAAGAAGGAGAATCCATTGAAACCGGCAGAACTGGTCACCGTAATTAGTGGTTCTGCTACTTTATCGGAATTTAAACTATTAGGAAACGCACTGCCTGAATTCAATAAATATCCTTCCGAGATATCTGATGATATACAAACCAACTTACACCAAATCGACGAAGAGGTAAATAGATTGTCAAAACTAGAAAAAATATTCACTTCAAAAGAGCAGTATTTAGTCAAGTTGAAGGATCAAATCAAACTCTACAATGATGAAATGACCTTTATCGAAGAGTCAGAGGCAGGTCCTGCTCAGCTCAACAGAATGAAAAAGTCGAAAAAGCAAAAAAAACAAAGAGTGGATTTCTGTGGATTTGATTCTCGGTTAAGCCTGGCCAACAATGAATGGGAAAAGTTTAGCCAGTCTGATGAATTTCAAAAATTGCTGAATTTCTCAACTTTCGAATCGTTAGGAGTTGATAAAAGTCAATTTAAGAAAGATTTTTTGGCTTTGAAATATGCATATCATGATGATGATGAGAATGAAGAAGAAGAAGAAACTAGAAACCAGATGGTCGAACAATCTGAAACTATCTTTAAAGACTTATGTTTGAAGGACAAGAAAAAGTGTACGAAACATTTAACTTGGCTTAGTATTTTTGAAGATACTGTACAACTACGATTAAATGAGATTGAGATTAAATTGGCTGAGCTTCAAAAGAAGAAGGAGAAATTTTTCAAAGATATTAATATTCGAAATTGGGAAAATTGGGAGGTTCAGCAAACTTGATCAAATCTATTGTGTACTATATAATAAGTTTTTTTGAATTAAGAAGAAATATTTGACAAATAACTTAAAAATAGAACGTAGGTAGCAGAAACGTTAGGATATGTTTAAAATAATATTGTATACAGGTACATAAAAAATAAATAACAAAGCACAACAAAAGTATTTCTATTTTAACAAAATGTTTCTAGTAAGCTATTCCATTTCTACATCTTTAACTTTTTCAACTTTGTCACTCTGTTTATCTTCCTCCTCATCTTCATACTCATCTTCAACGTGTCTAGGTTTCCAGACTTCAATCAAGTTATCCTCAGCACAACTAACAACAATGTTATTCAAAACAGGATGCCAATCAGATTCACATATTCTACCTGTGTGACCACCATGGATGAAAGCTAAACATGGATCGACATAGTCACTCTTCTTTTTCTCATACTCTTTCATATCGAAATCACCATCTGTGATACGATTCAAATTCCAAACCAGGACTCTACGATCAATGGAAGAAGATATCAACAATTCGTTATTGAATTTCAAATTTATAACAGATGAAGTATGGCCATGGAATTTCCTGATTGGTTGAGACATGTTTCTTAAGTCCCAGCAACTAACAAAATTATCTGAAGAACCAGTCACTAATATGGAGTCAAAATCCGGGTGGAATTCCACCGCATTGATCGAATCATGATGAGCGTTTTCAACTTGAATGACCGGTTTATAGTTGACAGTTGAAGATCTAAGATCATGAATTTGTACTTGTTTATCATCACTAACTGAAGCGAAAAGTGAAGCTAGTTGTTTATTCCAAGTAACATCATTAACTATCGCACTGTGTGTTTCAAATGTTCTGGTAGGCGTAATCACCTTGCTGGATTCATTAGCAGTACTATTTAGATCCCAAAATGCGATTTTTTGATCCTCAGAACTAGTTAATAATTGGTTAGTAGAATAGTTAGGGTTCCATTCAAGGCCAAAACCTTCCTTTTTATGAAATTTCAAAGTTTTTTTAAACGCGTTTGATGATGTATCGCTTGGATCATATATCAATATATCACCATAGTTCGTCTGTGTAGCAAATGTACCATTCAATTGATTAATTCTAAGCTTGTTCACTTCGCCTGGATGTTCCCATTCTCTGATTAAGTTGAACTTATTTCCTTTCTTATCGTTGATGTTGTTCTTGTTCTTGTCGTTGCTGTCTTGAGCAGATGGATCATAATCAAAGTCGGGTAGTACAGTTGATGGTAAATCTACAGCGTAGTGTCGAACATAGTTTCGGTTCTTACCTGTTGTATGAGTTCCAATTAAAAAATTGGCTAATATATGGTTATTTTGTTCCAAAATCTTATAATCTTTCAACCATTCAACCGTCAAGCTTGGCCAATCTAAGGAATATGAGTACATCAAGTCGTATAACATTGGAGAAGTTTTCTTCCAGATTTTGTATTCTTCATTGATTATTTTCTCATTTTGTTGGTATTTCTCTTTTATATCAAGAGCTGAGTTAAAGTAAGGATGTTTAGTTAGATTAGAAAAACCCATATGAATTCATGTTAGTATTCGATTTTTATTATCAGCTTAACGAAAAAGAAACAAAAAAAAAGAAGGAAGACTTACTCTTCGACTCTTGGTTGGCAGGTTGAGGAGTCACTGAAGCAGTAGACATAGTAATAAGGTATCAGTAGAATGAGTCGAGCTATCTGCCAATCTATCGCGTTGTCTATATTTCTAGAAGTGCAGACATTAACAACTCTTGCAACCTTATCGATCGATACATAGGACTGACTTATCATCATGACTGGCTTCTCACAGTGTGGGTTTCTATATTCGCAGCACAGCACCAACAAGTGCAAAATCCAATATGTGTTAGGTAAGCAAACAAAAATAATGTCTCTATTAGAAATGTTTAAGAGGGGGTGCAATTTGGTGGGGTGTCCGTGGCTGTGAAAGGGGAGAAACCCGTACCCCATTTTAATTGGCGATTGTCGTTGTTCAGCAAACAAAAGTTGAAACCCATCGAGTGTGATCCGATTCATTCACACTATGGCGAACCAGTTGGAGGGAACAAGAATGAGAGTGAAAATGACGGCAAATGCGGTCGAGACTAGATTATAACTGTAATTCAGTGGCAGCTGTTATATATATGAATTTCAGTATAGAGCATCAGTTACCGCCTGCAAAAATTCGTATGAATCTCTAAGCGATGGAGATAATGGAGCAAAAAAGGTTGAGGGAAACATGTAGCGGTGTCCAATGTAAGTTATCGGCTCATGAGACTGACGATATTATATATATAACTGTGTATATATATTTGCGGATCATTGGGATATGTCAGATGGAATTCAGCTAATGAGAGCCTTCAGGTCTTTACACAGTATGTTCGGTGTGTATTAAACACCAGACATAAATCCTTCAGTTCTCAAGATATACATCATAAATCCTGAAACCAGAGATTTCAGTCAATTATGATAAAAATATTAATAACATTAATCAATTTGAAAGTTGCACCACACAAAACACAAACAGAAACGGAAATCAAAACAAACTGCGACACGAAACCACCAGTTTTTTATGTGTCACGCCCACTCAAAATACGTATCGGAGCCATTCATAATTGCCTAATTCACGCCGCGGTGTAACGCAACACTGAGTTGTTGAGTGGCGCGCGTGTTTCTCATAGCAGCAAACAAACAGCAAAAGGCGTGTCCTGTTCTGTGAGGGCATACTTGTGGTTGTGGTTGTCCTGTGTGGGCTGATGCCATCAGGATTGCAATTAGTAGTTAGACAATACATACATATATATATATATAACAGCTCTGTTAGTTTAGATGAGAATATAAATATATGGCTCTGTATACTAAACTGTGAGTGAAGCTTCGAGTGAAGCTTCGAGTGATTACTGCTCCTACCGCGCCTTTTTCTCGCTGTGGGGGGTCGTGTTCGCACTTGCACTCGCACCCGCAGAAAGAAGCTGAAAGTGCCCGTTCCTCAGCAGACGCATACCCGGAACTCTCCTGCCCAACTCAAGCATTTTTCCCCCTGTTTCTCCTGTTTCTCGCTGTTTCTCGCTGTTCCTCGCTGTTCCTCGCTGTTCCTCCTCTTCTTCTTCCGCCTGCCACTCTCTCGGAATTTAGAAGCGAACAAGAAAAAAGTGCAAACTTCAACACCTTTGTTAACCTGAATTTCAAGAACATGTCTATTGTTGTCGTTGATTGTTTACTATTGCTTTTGTTATAGTTCCTTTCACTCACAAACTTAACTTACCATCTGACGCGTCTCTCTTCCCAGATCCATATATAAAGAATCCAATTTCCTTTCTTCTTAGATTTGACCGTTTTCCTTATTCTTTTTGTCAAACTTGATCTCTTTTTCTTTTATTACTGAAGAGGAAATACCATCAATTAGGTCCTTCATTTTTTTCACTTATAATCACATATAGACTCCCAGCTCACTAATAATGTCTGTCCAACAAACGCCATCAAAGATTACCGCTAACGCTTTATCCAACTTAGACCTGTCCAAGGCAGACAAGACAAACTTGACTGCTACTCTAACTGCCGCTGCTAAAGCTAAAGTTGCTGCTTCTGGTTTTGATGAAGAAAAAGAAAATAACCAACAACAAGATTTTTCTCCTGTCGCTTCAGCACACAAAGATTTCTTGAACACTCACAAGATCCACAGACACAAATTGAAAGAATTAGAAAAAGATGAACCTCTATTAGCTGAAAATAAGAAAAGATTTGTTCTATTTCCAATTAAATATCATGAAATTTGGCAAATGTATAAAAAAGCTGAAGCTTCTTTCTGGACCGCTGAAGAAATTGATTTATCTAAGGATACCCATGATTGGAATAATAGATTAAATGATAACGAAAGATTCTTTGTCTCTAGAGTGTTAGCATTCTTTGCTGCCTCTGATGGTATCGTTAATGAGAACTTGGTTGAAAATTTTTCTGCTGAAGTTCAATTACCAGAAGCTAAATGTTTCTATGGCTTTCAAATTATGATGGAAAACATTCATTCTGAAACTTATTCTTTATTAATTGATACCTATGTCAAAGATCCTAAAGAATCTGAATTCTTACTTAACGCTATTGAAACTATCCCATGTATTAAAGAAAAAGCTGAATGGGCTTTAAGATGGATTAATGATGATGATGCGTTATTCGGTGAAAGATTAGTTGCCTTTGCTGCGGTTGAAGGTATTTTCTTCTCTGGTTCATTCGCTTCTATTTTTTGGTTAAAGAAGAGAGGTTTAATGCCTGGTTTAACATTCTCTAACGAATTAATCTGTAGAGATGAAGGTTTACATACCGATTTCGCTTGTTTATTATTTTCTCATTTGAACAACACACCAAATGAAGAAATTGTCACAAGAATTATTACTGAAGCTGTTGAGATTGAAAAGAGATATTTCACAGATGCTTTACCAGTTAACTTGTTGGGAATGAACAGTGATTTAATGTGTCAATACGTTGAATTTTGTGCTGATAGATTATTATTAGCATTAGGTTGCAAGAAATATTTCAATGTCACTAATCCATTTGATTTCATGGAAAACATTTCTTTGGCTGGTAAAACCAACTTTTTCGAAAAAAGAGTCTCAGATTATCAGAAAGCAGGTGTTATGGCCAAGAGTACCACAGTCGAAGCTGATACTGAATCAGGCTTCACTTTTGATGATGACTTCTAACTTCTAACTAAAAGCAAAAAGTTATTGAATACTAATAGCTTAATTATTTGGGTTTTGTTTTTTTGTTTGTCTTTATTTCACGGGGTTCTTTAATGATGTAATTTTTTAATCGTCTTTGTTCTTTTTTTTTCTTTTTTTTTTTTTTTTTCCTTTTTACTATCAAAACTGTTCCTACAGTCTACAACTATATGTGATTAGCTATTCTATAATTACTCAATTCTTAAGGACAGAATACTTTTCAGAAGAAGAACATCATATCATTCAACAACAGATCTAGATTGCTTCATTTGTATTGTTGTCTCTTTGTTATGTGGTTTTGTCTCCCCTTTGATTTCCCTTTTTTTTTTTGTTTTGACGCCGTGTGTTTCGTATGTATATTAGATAACTGTTTGTGTATTATTTTTTTTTGGAAGAAAATCTTCGTAACAAGTATTATGTTTTTTGTTTCAGTTATGTGGTGGAGTAATAAAGATGCTTGAGAATTGTCAGATTATATTGGCAAGTCACACATCAATATTCACTTTCAGTTTCACAATTTACATTCGATACCACCACCATGCATATATTTGTATGAACAAATAATTAAATACTAGTTTTACAGTACAGATCACATTGGTTACTTCTTGTATCAGAGTTGCACATGAAAACGTCACTAGTTTCCCAGGAATAAAAACATCCATATGATTCCACCATAGAAACCAAATCACGCTTGCCCATTACTAGGTTACTCTCGTATCTACTCATAAGTTACTTTCCTATCCGATTTCTCCTCGGAAGTTTTTATAACTGGAGATGCACTCCAACCAGAAGATCAAGAATGAAAAACTTCCCTATATATATACACAGTATACGTATAGGAGTAAACTACACAGTCAGGAGGGGAGGGATAACGCCAGTTAATAATTTCCGAGGTATTGTTGATTCACTGGACTGATTTTTTTTTTTTTTTGTTTGGCAGCCTGTCTGTATATATATCTATAAATATATATATATTGGAACGCATTGTCAGTGACCGCCATTGTTAATGGTTTATGGTGTATGAAATTATGTCACTGGTTAGTGCCAAGTCATGCTCCAAACTGACTATTTGCGTCACTTGGAATGAAACATCCTTCAAAACGCTGAGCGAAGACTATTCCAGGGGACGACGGTGAGTGTGGCCTCGCAGGTCTGTAAGTCTGTACAGTGTAGAGTGCCAGGCTCAGGGTCGATTCTAGGGTAGGGAAGCCTGGAAGGAGGGTGGAATTTCTGATTACAGTCTGACCAGGTTTTCTTTAGGTCTGTTCTATGAATACATTAGTATTCGAGGCAGATAGTACTCCACTAATGTAGAAGTCGATTTACAAGTAGCAATAGTGGTAGCCAAATGAGTATATGCTTACTTGTAAGTAGATAGATATGATTTTCCACTATTAATTTACTTTTAATTTGTATGTGCTGAGCTGAGTTGTTAGTGTCAAGTTGCAAAGTATTGGTATTTTCAAGAACAAAACAGAAAATTTTTCACTCTCCCACCGGGGAACACAAATGGCGTGGGCGTCCCGAGGAGACGTGCGCGGCAAGGAAAAAAAAATCAGAGCACAGCACAGCACAGCACAAAAGGTGGGCCTAGGCTGGCCCAAGTCCAGGGCAGTGCCTGTCTCTCTCTCTCTCTCTCACTATCCGTGCAGAGACGACAGGCGACAGGAACAACTGCCCTGGTTGGGGTGACAGCCACCTGCTTAGAAGGTGAAAAGAGGCATTTTCATTGCCTGCGAAATGCGGGAGATTGGAAAGTCCGCCCTGCTGGCAGAAGCTCTATAGGTATGTACATGTCGTTGTAGGCGCGAGCGAGCCAAGCAGAGAAAATACGGGGGGAAATCAGGCAAAGCACGTCATTTGGTGTTTCTGTGTTTTTGAGTCAATTTATTGAGTTTACATCCAATCAAGATGGACAACTGCCAGGGAGAGAGAGAAAAAAAAATTGTGTATGGGCAAGTGAGTAGTCCAGTTCTAGAAAAAGTGAGTAGTCCAGTTCGTCTGGTGACCAGACTCTGGTCCAATGTCCAATGTCCAATGTCCAATTTCCCCTACCAACTCAGTAAACAGAACCAAAACACTCAGTCTTCAGAGCATTACGTCATTGCATACCAGGCACAAATAAAAAATAAAATAAAAATTCTTCGCGGTGTTTTTGATTTCCTTCTGTTTGCCAGGCTGGGAAAAAAGAGAAGAGAAGAGAAAAGAGGCCGAGCGCACCACCGAACTGAGCCCTGTGCGATAATAAATAAATACTCTATGTGCCATTTATTGTAGTGTTCTTGTCTGGTTCCTGTAAGTGGTTCTGATTCTTGTTCTGTTTTTTCAAGCCATTTTAAACCATTCTCTTCCACTTGTTTGGGAAATACCTACCCTACCCTCCTTTTATCACTGTTCTGTCCTTATCCAGTGTAGTAATTCCTCATCCCCTACTAGTTCCTTTAAACAGGTTGGATGAAGAAAAAATTCATCTTTTCTCTCCTTACTTAATTTTTTTCGTCCTGTCTCACTTCTGAAAATTACATTCTCATTCTCCGTCTTGAGATTAATCTCCAACTCGACTGTTTCTCCATACACGCAATTTTATTTATTCACGTAAGTGCATATTTACTACTAGGAATACTAAATGAATCAATCAATGCCACATCAACAATTAGGTTCCCTATCTGCTTCCCAACAGCCTCAAGAAGAAACCATGATTCGTCGCACTTACAAAGATGCCATAAATGCATTGAATTCATTACAATCCAATTACTCCACAATTGAAGCTGTTAGAAAATCAGGTATAAATAGAAGTTCGATGTTGATCCCTGAAATGGTGGAGTGGACAAGAAGAATCGGTTATACACCTGCTGATCTTAATAAATTGAATGTTATCCACGTTACAGGTACGAAAGGTAAAGGTTCCACTTGTGCTTTTGTTCAAAGTATATTATCTCAATACAAGACATCTAAACTAATACCTGCTGCATCAGAAAGATCAAATAGTTCAAGTAGTATAGCAAATTCCATCCATTCTAACTCTTCTAACACTAATGTTCACAACAGACAAAGAATTACGAAGATTGGTTTATACACATCTCCACATTTGAAAAGTGTTAGAGAAAGAGTTATGATTAATGGGAAGCCAATAAGTGAAGAATTATTCACCAAATATTTCTTTGACATTTGGGATAGACTAGATTCTTCCGAGTCAAATACTGAGGTTTTCTCTCATATGGGTGAAGGTATTAAACCTGCATATTTCCGATTCATCACATTACTTTCATTCCATGCCTTCATTAAAGAAGGCGTTGATACTGCTATCTATGAGGTTGGTGTTGGTGGTGAATACGATTCCACTAATATTTTTGAACAACCAACCGTTTGTGGTATATCTTCTTTAGGAATAGATCATACTATTATGTTGGGTAACACTATTGAAGAAATCAGTTGGAATAAAAGTGGGATTTTCAAAAAAGACGTCAACTGTTTCACAGTGGAACAACCTAAGGAAGCATTATCTGTCTTACAAGAAAGGGCGGTGGAGAAGCAAGCTGCCAGTTTGACGGTTGTTCCAATTAGATCAGACCTCAATGATGTTGAACTTGGTCTAAATGGTGATTTCCAGATTCAAAATGCTTCATTAGCAGTTGCACTATGTACTTCTCATTTGAATAAGTTAGGTTACCCTATCACCACAAACGAATCATTACCTGATGAGTTTATCAAAGGTTTGGAAACTGCAAAATGGCCTGGAAGGTGCCAAGTGATTCAAGATGGTAAAACTAAAGATTTAACTTGGTTTGTCGATGGTGCACATACCAAAGATTCTATCATTAGCAGTTCTAGATGGTTTGCATCTGTGACTAAACCTGAAATCAAGAAAGTTCTATTATTCAACCAACAAACAAGAGATGTGAAGTTGTTAATTACCGAATTGTATAAGCAGATGGAAAACGCCAACTTAAAGTTTGATCATGCTGTCTTTACTACAAATGTTACATGGTCATCGGGTGATTACTCTGACGACTTAGTTTCGATGAACACTTCTAAAGAGCAGGTTGATTCATTGGAAGTTCAAACTCAAATGGCTGAGATTTGGAATAAGTTGGATAAAAAATCGAGAAAACATCTTTTCCATGACATTGAAACAAGTGTGAATTTCATCAGATCTTTAGAAGGACCAATTGATGTGTTTGTTTGTGGCTCATTGCATTTGGTTGGTGGATTTCTAGTTGTTCTAGATGGTAAGCAGAACTGATTGCTTATTATCAATACCCTTTTTCTTCTATTCTCTATCCATATATATATATACGATATTCCCTTCTTTCGTTATTTCGTTATTTTAATTGTTCTTTGGCAAGATAACTCTATTTTGTTTTATTCATGGCATTGTATTTTTTTTCTTTTTTTTTTTCCTTTTTTCTGTCTTTTTGTTATCTTTACTCATTCATTTCAATTCTTGTTCAACATGCAACGAGTCATAAAGCGGTTTGTTTAGCATATTTGTTTCTTTTTTCCTATATATAATTATTTTGTTAGATTTCTTTGTATCTTAAAACTGTCCAACCTTTGCTTCTCTACCGATTTTTTACTTCACAATTATCTCCATGTCTTCTTCATCATGCAGAATTGCCATCTTACTCTACGTTTTAATTTACTTTTTTTTTTGTCCCTGTTTCTAATTCTCCTGATACCTGTATCTTGTATATAATAAAAGAGTGTTATTATATAATGTAATTTGGTACAATTACAAAGTAATGATTGATCATTCAATCCGTGGTATGACATAGCCCGCTTTTTTCATCTTGTTTAAGGCGATCAAAAAATAGGCAGTGCACTGTTTTTCCACAGAATACAGAAAAACTAAAAGCCTGCTGATTACTTGTAGCACAGGAAACCGATCTGACATGTTAGATCACAGTAAAAGCTGTAGTTAAACAACATCATATAGGTTAGTGGTAGAGTCACTAAATAGAATACCTTAGATTATTGTAGTTCAGCTTACATCAGTTAGAAGAATCGTCCACTCAAGTTTGTGTCAATATTCAATTTAGCCTTAGGATAGAGTTATCATTTCATCATTCTTGGACATACTAAAAAGGTTGGCGACTGATTCGGTACACAACACAATCAGCAGATTCCATTAAAGAGCAAAATCATTCTTTATAGAGCAAGGTGTAGACAAGGTTTATCTGAATAATTATTAGCATTATTATTTTCCCTATAATTTCAACCCGTGAAACGCCCCATCGATAAACAATACACATGCCAGAGTTATAGCAATTTGTTACGAAGAGCAATACAGTTTAGAACAAAAATTACAATACATTACGTTTAGAGAAAGAGGAGAAAATGACTAGTCGAAGTATGATTGATGAGAGGGCCGTTTATACGAAGGTGAGTATTATTTTTAAAAAAGAATCCATTTCGTTAAATACTATATTCTTAGTATAACATATACTAACTTTTTTTTTGAAATCCTGTCATCTTTTCATGGGATTAAAATATGCAGCGGGCTCAAGATTATACTGAGTTGATTAAGCAATTCACCAATCCGGAACTTACAGAAGTTGGAAATTACAAAATTCTCAAAGAACTTGGTTCAGGTGCGTTTGGTAAGATATACCTAGGATGCCATAAGTTCCTCAAGATGAAAGTTGTCTTAAAAAAAGGTCCAAGGTCAACAGAGAGCGGTTGCAACGATAACTTAATGAGAGAATATTATTACCTAAAAGAATTTGGCAAGCATCCCTATATCGTCAAGATATATGAAATTATATTCACAGAGACAAATGTGTTTATGGTTCTAGAATACTATCCTGAAGGTGACTTGTTTGAATATTTATCAAGACGTAAAAGAATCCCAGTTGAAGAAGCGTTAACTTTATTCACACAAATACTTGGATCGGTCTACTACCTGCATAAAAATGGATGTTGTCATAGAGATCTTAAACTTGAAAACATCTTACTAGATAAGAAACTGAATGTGAAATTATCTGATTTTGGTTTCACTAGAGAGCTTCCATTTGCACAGTATGGTGCAAAATCACTATTGAATGAGATTTGTGGTACTGCAGCCTACATGGCTCCAGAACTATTAACAGAGGAACCCTACTCTGGAGTGAAGATAGATATGTGGGCATTAGGTGTTATACTATATACAATGGTTGCAGGTGAAATGCCATTTGATGATTCTTTACCAGAGGATAAATTAATAGAGGAAATATTAAAAACTGAGCCAGTCTTTAACGAGGCAATATTCAAAAATGAACTACTGGTTTTAGTTCAGTCATTGTTGTCGAAGAACCCTGAAGATAGGCCCCATTCATTAGATGTGGTGTTGAGTTCACCATTATTGCAACCTTATGGTGGTTTGAAGCAGTTGGAGATCATTAATAAGTTACTCAATGACATGAACTCCAGTGCGCAAGGGTTCTCAAGCAGTGAAAGAACACTTCTTAAAGAGCTTGCCAGATTAGGATTTGATAAAGAATCATTGAAGAAATCGATCAAGAGTGACCATCTGGATTCGATGGTTGGGTTTTGGGAATTATTGAAAGAAAAGAATAAGAAGAGAGGCCACCGAAGGAGACTCAAGTATAGAAGCAGGAGTATGTTGAGGTTATCGACTTCCAAGTCACTTATGGAAAGTGCAAAGACAACTTTCTCACCTTCCGCTACGTTGAACTCATTTAACCAAAGTTCGCTTCTTTCAAGAATGGAGATGAAACCAGCTGAAGATAGCTATCTTGTCATTCCAGCGAATGTCTCCACCCTCTCTCGTCACCAGCATTCTTCATCTAAAGATTTGAAAGAGACATCTACTTTCAATGGAAGTCATGCACAAGAACAACAAGAGCAACAAGAGCCCATAACCCACATAGAATCTTACCCGGAAAATGATCGTCCTACTAAATTAGAAGAACTGAAAGAAGTTAAAATTGAACATCCAGTAGCAACTTTAATCCCGACTTCGCGAAAACAAACTCAAGATACCCTGTTTGAGATTCATGATCAAGGTAGTCTACTGTCAACTAAGAAAAAACATAGATTCTCGCTTAAAGGCATATTTGATAAATTGAAAAAATCGAAAGATCCGAGTAATAAATCGATACCTTTCGGTACCACCAACTTGAAGGATGGTGCTCGTGTAACAGGAACAAAAAGTTCTCACTTGTACCTTGGTGGGGATCAGTCAGATAGCTTAAACGTTCAACGATCAGCTGAGTTCCATCTCTCGTCTACTACTCCTAACCCTAGTACGAATACAGTTGTGATGGAATCTGAAGTGTTAGATCATGATGAAAAACTTCATCTTTCAAATCTGACTCCTGATTCAAGCTCTCTCAAACGAAACAAGCCTACTAGACCAGGCTCTGTTATTTCGTCGTATTCAGTTCAAACTACCATGTCTGAAACATCTAATGGATCTGGGTATTTTACTGGCTACTCGACAGATAATCCAAATGGCACTCACACTAACTCTCAAGCACCTACTAATTCCCGACCTTTATTCAATAGAGGAATTAGTGATTGGTCAGTTAATTCCAAAAACGTCACTTCGCAACCTGAATCACCAACCTCATCTGTTACTACTTTGTCAAGATCAAATTCGATAGACTCGTCATCAAGGTCTCTGAGAGGTAGACCAAGACGTAAGAAGAATTACAGCAGTTATTCTTCTTTTGGTTCAAGCAATAACTTTATCTTAAAGAGAGGTAAATCTCCATTGCAGTCGAAGTTGAATGCCAAATGGAACTTTAATGCAAGAGATGCTTCAAATACCACTAAAAAGTTCAAGAAGGGTTCTAATCGGCCACAGCAACAGCAAATAATTGAAGAAGAGTTTGAAGAGGAAATTGAAACTGGAGATGATATGCCCAATGCTGACGGCGATGGAGAGGCCGACAGACAAGGATTATTATTAGATGACCCTAGTTATGCATATACTGAGTTAGATGAAGACGAATTGGCTGGGCTTCAAGGAGACGTTGAGGATGAAGATGAAGAGGGCTTGGAATCTGCTGATGAAAACTATTCAGGATTGCGTGAAGTTGATCATCAGTTTAATAACCTCCATTTACATAGTAAAAAGCCCATTCGCACGTAAATCTGAAATGTTAGAGTAGAACAGCGTCCATACTGTGACTCTGATATATGACATATCTATATTCTAGTTTCTAATATCATACTTTCAATCAATTATGAATCCAATTTAGATCAGTTTTAGTCAGATTGCACCCGTTTTGACAATAAGTATTTGTCCAGATTCCAGGTACTCAAGCACAGATTGTCTTACAGGCGCCATTTAACCTCCAGTGACCTGCTCCCAAATGTGAAATCAGACAACGACAACATAAACGAACAACTTGAATTTTCGTTTCAGTTGGTGTTCTTTTATTTTATTTTTCAAATCCAGGACGAATATCCCTTTTTTATCTAAGAATGACATTTTTATTGGTTCTATAACAAAAAACAGTTTGTCAAAGCCGTATTGTTGCAAAGAAATTAATTTGATTTCTTCTTCATGTCATGTCAAAGTCAGTTACAGAAGTTTATGCAGCAGTAAGTAAGCTTTTCAAACCTACGACAGTAATTAAAAAATAGATGTTGGCAAAGGACGAAAACGATAAGACTTAAAAAAATTTAAATGCGCAAACCCGGAATCGAACCGGGGGCCCAACGATGGCAACGTTGGATTTTACCACTAAACCATTTGCGCTTTTACAAAGCTGCTTTCACATAAAATACTAAAACGATTAATAGACTTGAGTTTCAATAATGTAATTTGTTCAGATTTCTATTCGACTTCTTCGTCTGATCAGATCTGTCTCCTTCGGTCTTCTCTCCTAATAAAACTATAAAAAGAAAACTATACAAAAGTTGAAGAATTCAAACCCTTTTTTATCAAACTGAAATTGGACCGACAAACAGACAAAGAACATAAACTTCGGTCGCAATTTACTGCAAAGAGAACAAACCCGAAATAAAGAGATAAGAAAGATTGGGAGGTTCTTCGGCGGAAGTTCGCCGACAGTTCAAACAATAAACAACAATAGAGAAGAGGTAAAAGATCATCGCTAAAAGGGTAAAGGATCAGCGCTTAAAAAGGTAAAAGGCAAAAGGCAAAAGATAAGAAACAAAAAGAGAAATGAAAAAGCAATTGGCGATCATCGACCACGTGATCCGTGATAAAAATGATTCACGTGATAATAGTCATCTGTGACAAGAGAAAAGCATTTCACAACATGCTTCTGTTCTCATCCACAAAGTTTGAAACACTTTATCAATATATACTATTCGATTTAGGACAGTTTTTGTTATTTTTACCATTATTTTTATAAGTTTTTTTTGATTTTTTAAACGTCATTATTCTTTTAGCTTTATTATCTGGAATTGGGAAACATTATTAGCCATGACCAGCTCCCTACCTCTTTATGGTATGAAACATTTAATCATACAAGGTAGTTCAGTCATGGATCCTCCTCGGGCCTTAATTAAAATAGTATTAGCTACATACTAAGTAGTTCAATTTATTATAACTAGTAATTAGGTCAGGTGACTGATTTTGGTAACACAAAGAAAATATAGTTCCTATCAAAAACTTCTACCTCTTTTTTGGGGTGAATTCTTCTCCCTTTTTCTATACGAATTCCGATTGTGACTTCTTCCGAAATAAGTTGGATCTGCAGATCTATTTAAGTAATTTTCCATCCAACAACTTCAATGGAAGATCTTCCATTGGCTCCTTCAATTGTGGCTCCCAATCTATTGTGGCTCTCAACCTGTGGCTTCGTTTCAATTGTAGCTTATTTAATAAATACCACAAATTGTAATCAAATACCTAGAATCACACTCCTAAAGATAGTGAGGTTCTGACAAAAACTTATAAAAATAATGGTAAAAATAACAAAAACTGTCCTAAACAGAATATTATATTGACAAGGTGTTTCGAACTTTTATGAGGGTTCAATAGTTATATAAAACTGATAGAATAATAAATTGGCATTCTATTTGATGATTCTTCTATCGAAATCGATAGGAAACGTATGTAGACAGAAATTTGGGAAATCCCACGACTATATATCATAAAAATAAAGAGGGCAAATCAAAATTCAAACAACAGATAAAACAATGGTGAAAGACAAAATAGGAAATAAAGAAATAGGCTCTCGGTGACCAGAGCTCCGATGCCTTAAAACTTTGTACAAGCGCAAATGGTTTAGTGGTAAAATCCAACGTTGCCATCGTTGGGCCCCCGGTTCGATTCCGGGTTTGCGCAATTATTTTTACTGTTTTTAACATATTGACCATTACAGCATAACAGCCGCATTCTAATCTGAGCCTAGGATAGTCAGCCGATACGCACACATTAACTGTGTAACTATTTTCCATTCATCTCAAAGCACAGGCAGCTGAATTTCAAGTTGAGGAAATGAATCTAGATTTATTAAAACACAATCAGAACAAACAGAAGAAAACTAAAATTTTCGGCTTCACTATTAGACAAAGCTGAACAAGGTGCAGAAGTACAAAATACAACAAAACAACAAAGGTAAAAAGGCATTCATTCTAAGTTTTTTTTACAGCGCTTTGACATAATAAAAATAAATGTATATAAATATCATATGTTGGCAATGCCAGAAAAGAACACAAAAACACAATGAAAGCATCAATATATCCTGGCGTATATCTTGAAGCCATACAGTCATATACTTTAACAAGATTTAAATCAACAAGACTTGAAGCACGTCCTTTAAAACAGTTATCTCTTATTCGCCAATCAGAGAAGTTAATCTCTTTTGCTGTTCTTGCTCAACTCCTCTTCATCTTCGTCATCTACTTGGAAGTTATCGTTACTTGCGGCATTTTTCAATCCCATTTTTTGATGCTCCAATTTAGGATCAAAATCAACGTCTTGATTTTTATCGTCGAATGGATTTTCAGAGCGGGATCCTGCAGCATGTTCACTGGAAGGATCTTGAAAAGGATTATTTTGACTTTCTAAACTTCTCAAGTCATCAAATTCAAACTCATTACCGTACTGCTCCAGATTGTTGTAAATATCAACTTGATCCTCAGGATTATCTGGGTCTTGAGTGGCACCTTCAGTTGTCGGAATTTGAGAGGACGCTGCTAACAAGTATGACGAGTCAGTTGGCCTCCAAATGATAGCAAGTCCAATGAAAACAATAAAGTATATACACGCTGGCCAGAAGTCCGTTAGGACGTCATTAAATTTCCATAGCCGTTCAATAGAGGCGGTAAGAGAATCATTAAAGACAAGGACAATGGTAATAACAAATGCAAACACCATTAAAAGCATAGAGGCAAACATTAATTTGAATAACTTTCTGTACATGTTTAGTTTAACAATTTGTTTGTTTTCGTGAAGCAACTTCACTGTCTTTTGTAACGAGTTAAGAATTAGGAAATAAAATGCAACCAATAAAATGGCCAGTGGCAAACTGACAATCATCATTACCCAAGAGTTGCTATCGGTTGAACCAGAAACTCTTTCTGTGTTAGTGGTAGAGCCTCCTGGCTGACCTTGTCCAGAATAATATGACAGATAAATGAAAGCAACGCTGACGATAAAATGAGCCAGCGATAAAATTTTGCATTTATTCATAGTCTTTCTAGCAAGTTTTGGATAAACAACACCGTAACCTAAAGAAATAATTAACAGTAAGAATAATGAGAATGAAATTTTGAAGGCGTTCAGACAAGAGATGAAGAAAACATAAAATTTGATACCCACCGGAGTTGGATAATGTTTATTGTTGTTTTGCACATCATATAATGACCAAACTAATATACTTTCCACCGTTAAAAATAAAAAGAAACCAGCTAGATATTTTTGTAATAGTAATAATTCAGATCTATGTCTATAAACTTGGAAAAGGTAGACACATAAACAAACCGCATAAACAATCGCAAGTAAACCATATAATGGAAGTTTGGGAATTTCAGCTGCTGCTAAATTTCCAAAAGCATTATGAAAGTTGACAACCAATTTGAAACTGTTATCATTTTTAGAAGAGGAATAAACTGGATTATATGCTGCCACACAGTAATACCCAGTTTTTTGAACGTGGTAGCTGAAATCATTTGTTCCAAGGTCAGTCAAGACAGTAGTTTTAACAGGAGAAATACAAGTTTTGTTATCGTCAACAATGAAATTGTCCACTTGGTCTTTGGTACAAAGGCCTTCTTCGACCAAGTCCTCAGAGCAAATGTAGTAGGTGTGCCTGGTTTGATTGTCAAATACACCAAGTGAGTCAATGTCTCTGTATTCAAACACAATTAAGGAAATTGCAGCGTTCCCAGTATCTGGGTCAGGAACAGCAAATGACTTCAAGTCAACTTTGATGAAAGGTTCTGTAGGCCCACCCCAGTCGATCTTGCTGTACATTCCAGTACAGAACTCAGAAGCCTTAGCAGTCAAGATAGTCTTTTGAGCAAGCGTCGCAGTTGCTGACAACGCAAAGAGTAGCAGTAACTGGTATCCATATAAAATAACCATGATGAAGCCCTTTAGATGAATTAATAACTGCGGCAATATCCTGGGTTGACTAGAGGATGACGACAAAGCAATTCTCTTGAATGGATTCTGGGGACCAACGTTTAATAGACAACTAAACTAAACAAGGCTTGTCAGAACTTCAATTGGCGAAGTTTCTATTGTTATGTAATATATGACATAACGTTGTTAGACTCAGCTTTCTTTTGGTTCATATTTCTACCAAAAGGCGAAAACTGAAATTGTATATCTTCACCATATTTGAGACGGTCGGTTCACAGTTTTATTTCAATAATGTTTCACAGTATATAACTACTGTACCTTCTAAGTAACAAAAAGAAGATATGTTCTGTGCTATATCCCGTTTGCCAAAAAGGAAAGATTTTGTTTCTAGGAAACAGCTGGCCACAGCTGTCAACCCCAGAATAGCAAAAAAGTACCCTATTGGGTCGGAGATCAATGGTTACACTATTGACAGAATCTTACCAGTCCCAGAATTTAACTTAGCAGCAATAGATTTGACTCATGGAAAAACAGGCTCTAAACATTTACACATTGATCGTCAAGACAAGAATAATGTATTTAGCATAATTTTCAAGACTAACCCGCCGAATTCGTCAGGTTTACCTCACATTTTAGAACATACTACTCTATGTGGCTCGGAAAAATTTCCAGTTAGAGATCCTTTTTTCAAGATGCTTAATCGTAGTTTGTCAAACTTTATGAATGCAATGACCGGCCATGACTATACTTTTTACCCATTTGCTACTACGAACAAAGTTGATTTTTCAAACTTGATGGATGTCTACTTGGACTCCACTCTTAGACCGCTTCTTAACAAGGAAGACTTTTATCAAGAAGGTTGGAGACTGGAGAATGAGGAGTCCAAAGATAAGTCATCTCCTTTAACTTTTAAAGGTGTTGTCTACAATGAGATGAAAGGACAAATGTCTGATTCGTCGTATTACTTTTGGATCAAATTTCAAGAATCCATATACCCTTCGCTGAAGAATTCTGGTGGTGATCCAAGTAAGATGACTGAATTAGTTTACGAAGATTTAGTTGAGTTCCATCAACGATTCTACCACCCTTCAAATTCTCTTACTTTCACGTATGGCGATATTCCCCTAGATAAACATTTGAAGAAGATCAATAGTGAGTTTGGTGAGTTCGGTAAAAGACGCAAACAATCTAATATTAAGAAGCCGATTGAGTTGAATGACATAGCAGCTGTTTCAGTCCCTGGTCCTCTTGACTCCATGCTTCCAGAGGACCAACAAGTCAAATCATCGTTAACTTGGTACACCTCGACTCCAGATAATATTTATGAGACTTTCTTACTGAAGATCTTATCAACTTTGTTGATGGATGGCCATTCATCACCTTTATACCAAGATCTTATTGAAACTGGATTAGGTACCGATTTCTCTGTTAACTCCGGTATGGAGTCAATGACTGCGGTGAATTTATTCACAGTTGGCTTAAATGGTTTGACTGACCAAAGTTCTCAAACATTAGAAGATAGTATCTTAAAATCTTTAACCAGAGCAAAAGATATTGGATTTTCGGATGATAAAATACAAGCTATCATTCATCAGTTAGAATTGAGCAGGAAAGTGGAAAACGCTTCTTTTGGATTAAGTTTACTAAGTTCCTTAGTTCCAGGTTGGGTCAATAATGTGGATCCATTGAGTTCTTTGAAATGGAATGAGACTATCACCAAGTTTAACAACGAGTACCGTGAAAGAGGTGACAAAATATTTACAGATTTAATTGACAAGTACTTGTTAAATTCTTCATACTTCAAGTACACCATGAAGCCAGATAATATGCTAGAAAATCAAATTACTGAAGAAGAAACGGTCAGACTGAACGCTAAAGTTGAGGCATTAGATGACAATGACAAGCAAGTGTTGTATGATCGTGGATTGAATCTATTAGAGAAACAGAATGAAAAAGAAGATCTTTCATGTTTACCATCATTGTCTGTATCTGATATTAACAGAGACGGCGAATTTGTGAATGTGAATGTTATAAACTCTAAAGGTCTGCAAATCCAAGCAAGATTATCACCGAAGACCAATGGACTAACTTATTTTAAAGCGCTTAAGACATTGACTGCTGATGACTTGCCGCAGGATTTAGTTAAATATTTACCGTTATTTGCAGACTGTTTAAGCAACCTTGGTTCCAAGTCTAAATCCATGGCAGTTCTAGAAGATGAAATCAAACTATACACTGGTGGATTGAGTGCTTCATCATTTACACACGCATCACCCGAGGATCCAACCCAACAATATTTGAAGTTTTCATTAACTGGTGTTTCCCTTGATTCTAACTTTGAAAAGCTGTTATCATTATGGAGACATCTGTTAGTGGAAACTAATTTCAGGAATATCCCGAAACTTAGTACTTTGGTCAAATCACTAACTAGTGACAATTTAAGCTCCATAGTGAGTAATGGTCATAGTTATGCTACATCTTTTGCCACCTCCAGATTATCCGACGTTGCACAGATCCAAGAATCTTTGAGTGGAATTGAGCAAGTTTTCTTTTTGAACGAACTTGGCAGACTGGACTCAGAAGGATTACTAGAGCAGGAAGTTGTTCCAAAATTAGAGAAAATTAGAGATATCATTTTGAATAGTTCCAAATTCCAAGTTGGTATAACTTGTGGCCGTGACATTGTACACACACAAGAAAGCGAAGCTTTAAAGTTTATGGACAGCTTTCCTTCCTTAACTGACTTTTCTCTAGATCCTTATAGAATTGGTTCAGCAAACGCCCCATCTGCGCTGAAAAATTTCATTGAAATTCCTTCCCAAGTGAGTTTTTCCTCTGTTGCCATCACTGGTACTCAGTACACTTCTCCAGATTCAGCTGCTCTGCAAGTGTTATCTCAATTACTCACATTCAAGCATCTTCATTCTGAGATTCGTGAAAAAGGAGGTGCTTACGGTGGTGGAGCCTCGTATGATTCTTTAAACGGTCTATTCTCATTCTACTCTTATAGAGATCCTAAGCCATACCAATCACTTACTACGTTTGCAGGTTCAGTTACTCAAATATTGGAGAAAATCAAGAAAGATGAAATAGAGTCAGCCGATTTAGAACAAGCTAAATTGTCTATTTTCCAAAAAGTTGACGCTCCAATGAGTGTTAGATCTGAAGGTATGAGTTTGTTTAATTATGGTATTGATGATGATCTGAGACAAGAAAGAAGAGAAATTTTGTTAGATTGTGACTTAGATGATGTTGTTGCTGTTGCTGAAAAATACTTTACTGATAGTCAAAGAAGTGAAGTAATAATTGGCAATGCTAAAGACGAGCGAACAGACGAGTGGAATTCCATTCAATTGAAATAATGGGAGTTTTATGTGTTTAACAAGACATAGAGGAAAGCCAAATAGCACTATATTTTGATATTTTTAGATATTTTTAGACTTGTATATAGGATTTTTTTTTTAGTAGAAAAAGTCTACCAAAAAAATTCGTTGTTGTTTCTGTTTTTTTTGTTCTTCGGTCAAGTTTAGGAAAAAAAAACATACTTCACCCTGTTGGGATTATGCTATGCCGCATATTCATTTGGCATTTGTGAGCACACACGACAATATTATGCAGAGCTCCAACCTGTTTTATGTCCACATAGTCCTAAATCTTTTATAAACAAAAAGATGACTTATCATTACAACCCACTCTGCAAATTGTGGAATGCACCTAATGTGTGATACACTATCAGATAATCCTAGGATTTTTGTGCCCATCACGATTAAGGAAAAAGACACAGAAGACACAGAAGAGAAAACGCTGTACAATTTTAATGACGAAAAAGATCAGGCTGTCCTTGAAAACAATTTGAAAATCCACACAGTCCACATGGTCCACATAGTACAGTCACATGTCGCACAAAGTATTTACAAACAATTGTAGAGGTTGAACTTCAATATGCACGCAGAGTATGCCTAGGACTGTAAAAATGATCTGAAACAATACTGAAGGAGATTTACCACTAATACAGCCGAATTCCAGTTCGTGAAGTTGATCAAGATATTGTAAAAGCCTTTCTTTTGCATGGGCATTAACAATTCCCACCTGTATTTCAGTTGATCTCTTTCCAAATAAATCCCAATTGTTTCTGTGATCTTGTCTCTCCCATTTCGTCAACCGACCGGCCAAGCGTATTTCTTGTTTTGTCGCGAGCTTATAACGGTTATCGAGAAATAGCCGAATATATCTTCAGCTCACATTTTCTTGCCGCATGACACTATATAAGGTTATTATTGAGAATGCTCCCGTTATAGATATAGTTTCAATCACATAGTCGCCGACGGATTTGAAAGACCGTACTCATCAAAAATAGACGAATGAACTTTTCGAAACAAGAAGAAACATACGATTTTTCAAACAGGTCTTCAACTCCCCAGTTACATGACCAGTTAGATGATGGTACACAATTTTCTAAATTTGCTTCGACAGAATATTAGAAATTTCAGCAGATTTAAATCCAGTAAAGAAGTGAGGATGAATAAAATTAGTATTATTAAATTGTAAGCTTTCGTTATTGAACTTGCATAGCTTCAAAGCGTATTTTTCTCGTTCACACTGATCGGAATGACGTGGAAAGCTAAAAGTATTATGTTTCTAACGAACAGTGCATATTAATCTATAATTGCCAAATATGGAATAGTTAAGTATATGCTTGCGAGCAATTGACGACGAAGCATTTTTGAAGTTTCTGTTTTTGCCTTTCAAAATATGAGGAACCGAGGTACAACATTGAAGAAAAAGCAATACTTGTTTCCTTTTTCTCTACAGACGGTTACTTGAAAACTGGAGGATCGATTGACTATATCCTAACATATTCTGCTAGAGATTTGTAGTTACATACTTCGGACTTGCTTCAGAGAGAGATAGAATCGATTCTCGCTTTCAAACCATCTGCCTAGTTCAAAGCAAAATTGTGTAGTAACACCGACCGCTCAAGTGAAACAAAAATCTATAATCCAGTAATCACCCACACCGAATTGTTCTCAAATTCGGGGGTAATTGCTGCACTGAGGTCAATGGCACTAGAACCGGCAGAAATCACTTGTAAATGTAGCTAACCTGAGTTCCTGGAAGTGTGCACAAGCGGCCATGAAGCATCATCATTCTCATGCTACAATGCAAGACGTTAGCGTATGTCAATTATGGAACTTTTCATTAGGATTCAAACTTACTCCAGATGCAGATACTTTGTTGTTCGTACAAAAAAAGACTAAATTAAGTGATATTAAAAACTCACCTGGATAGACTCGCAGCTTTTTTTTCAACGCCTACCGTCTCCATCGTAAAAATTTATGTAAGAGTAGTCGCCTCTATTTTTTGCACAATCACTGTCATTCAATTCCAGTCACACCAGGGGTGATTAATCAAGTGCATCCTTTGGTTTGAGGTAACTAATCTTATACTTTTATGATAAACTGCATATATATATCATGAAGTGCTTCTTCTCTTTGATGAACAGAACAGTAGAAAATAATCATCTCCATACATTCTATCAGCGAAACCCCGGAAATGATGGCATTAGAATCGCACATATCATATGCCCTATATAAACATTTTATTGGAGAAGCTGTTGATTCTTGCGTCTAACTTGACCTTGCGAGCTCGCTTCTGACAGGAGATCTTGGGTGGCATTGCCAACCTTGTGGTCTGAATTTTTTTTTTCATCGGCTCCGGTATGCCAACCACAATTACCAACGGTACAGGTAAAGCACCCACGTGATAACGACAGACGCAGCAATCGAACAACAAAGTTTGTTTTGTGTAAATTATGTAAGCTTGTCAAGAGGTGCATATCTGAATCGCCAAGCGAGATGGGGATGCCGAAAACACTTGCCTGGTACACGAAATCTGCCAGGGAAGAGCTGAGCACTTGGGGGTTGCAATATTTACGACCATATAGATTATTCGACATTTGTTAACAATCCTCATCTAAGCTTGAGAGGCTCAGAATTATTAAAAATTTTGCAATTATTGGCGCAGATAATATGATGATCCTTGGGTGTTAAAGAAACTGTCCGATGTTGTGGCTGAAGTACAAAATCAACGACTGAACAATAGTGAATGAAAGTAAAACCCTAATTCACTGTTAATCAGCCATGATCATTTTACGCTAACCGAATAACTGTCCGGTTACCGAATGAGAAGAAATTCATGTCGCAATCCCCAACTCTGGTAATTTGCAGTGCAAGTTTCAGATTCTGGAAAGGTTCGGTTGCAGAATTTGGATTGCTTGATTTTCGAACAAAAGATCGTGAAATCTTAGTGTTTATAGTTTGAGAAAATCCTCTAAGACGATCCAGCGACTATATCGAAGAACAAATTTGGACTCGTGGTGAGGGAAGAGACAGACGAGGGCCCAGAAAACATGTCATCACCCTTTTACGTTTCCTCCAGAACAAATTTGATATTTCAATACCTTTGTGATGAAAAAATGTATGGCTTACATTATACCAGATACAATCACATATTCATCTTAATTTATCTTAAACTTATCCAACAGTAGAAGCAATCTCTGAGGATCTATACAGTAAAACTTAAAATAAAAAGATATTGCCTACCTTTAGCTAATACGTATTTACCAATAACAAAATATATCGCGTCTGTCGTTGCCTAATTGAAGTAACTGTTCATGTATGCAATTTCTGTCTTATTAAAAATTGATTTCCTATTAATGGCAAGACAGTTGGATCTCAATGTTTTATGTTAATATGGCTGAAAACGATAACTAAGAAAGATCTCTCTGACCCTCTCAAATTGGATATATGAAAGCCAACGCATCAGAAACGCTTCAGATTCTTGTCTCAATTTTATTTCTGCGTGCAAGATGTGATTCATATTGTAACTGTGTGACCTAATTGAGTCACCCTGGACCTTCGCCATAAGCTCATATTCATGAGGATTTTATATCTTTGAGAATGATGCTTATTAAAGGATAAGAAAAATGTTTGGGATTAAACCAATGAGCCCATTATTGTGATTCAAAATTAGAGACAATACAAAGTTGGAATTTCTGGATTTATGATAGCGTTTTGATTTGCCAGTATTTTCATGGAAATGAAGCAAATTTGAATGACAGATCTTGGAACCACTACAAGAAATAACGCAACCTAAAGGAATTTACTAATTGTATTTTGAAGTGCAGGAAAGAAACAAACACACTTGCTGTTGACTATGTAATTGGCGCTTACTCTATATTTCAGTATGTATATGTCATGTGATGAGCACGTAATACAACTTTAAAAAAAACATCAAGCAAATCTCTATGCATTCAGTAAGATTAAATTACGCTGATACTACACTTACCTTGGAAGTTATAAATGTTGGATAAACTTTAGGCTCTTGAGGTAGAGAACATATTAGAGTCTAAACGAGACTTGTCTTGGTTTCGATGTTTACGAAGATCAGAAAAATGATGCGTTTACAGGAACGAAAATCAAATAGTAATATATGAATCTCAACTATATACAGATTAGCAGCCCAGAGACGATGATACGACACGACTGTGTTTATAGTCATCTACTCGAAACCAAAGAATTGATTGTCTGTTAGAATTTTGTATAATGAATTGATGAGAAAATGTTCTTACCGATGTCATATTTGAAAGAGTATTTTGGTCATCAATTCTCTGTTTTACTGCATATAGTGCATATCTGCGGCGGCATGCGAAGTAAGAAAATTGACTGTAATTGTCACTGTTACACTCTCCATAACATAGATTATACACCTTTTATATGTGAACACAGAGTACAGACTGTTATGCATAAAATATGCGGTGCAATATGCACTAAACAAAGAACTTTTATTCTTAATCGAAAGTTATTTTAACATGCTCGGCGCCACTACTGGGAAATCAACAGTGAGGGAATACCCGAATCAATTAAAGTAAGCATTAAATAAGAATATGCAAATCTAGCGAGGGACCAAGTGAGACCAGCTTTTCTCAAGAATGAGCATGTAAGAGAGACTATAGAAACTAACTGGCCCAGTCCTATTGTTTGATGATAGTCTACCCATATATTAGTTAGTATTTGTTAGCATTAGTTAGCATTAGTTAGTATTAGTTAGTATTAGTTAGTATTAGTAAGTATTAGTAAACATTTTTGGGTACATAATTCTAAAACAAGTAACGCCCATATTTTCAGCCATTATATATAGTTTAGAATTGTACTTTTTACCACTTTTATGGCGTTCAGTGATGCTCCACTAACAATAAGCTAGTGAGACTTTACGAGGAAAGTTGTGATTACCTAAAAATCACTTGTTATATCTTTTTCGTCGTCTTGTTTACTATTAATTTTTGCCTTTTTTTTTCCACCTGTCATCGTAGAGGAATCAACGCGGTTGATTACCTCGAATACATTGATTTTACGTGATTAGAAATTAAAGGGATTGTAATCACCATACAATCATTATGGTACAAACACTTGCTATACTTCAGCAGAGCCTCTGACAAGTAAAGTGATGTTGATTTTGTTTCTCCTTCCCTCCAGAATCACAACATTTAAGAAGAAAGAAAGTTTTTCGCGAAGTCTTCGCTGTAATCGGCCACGCGTAGTTTTCCGGCAACACGCCTTACCCCATCCAATCTGGCCATTCTATTGCATTACTGCGCATTGCAGCGCACTTCACGACTACAATAATGCACCTCAACAATAACCTGTTAGATTTGGGCCGAGGATCTTTTAAATGTTTTGAGGCGCGGTGCTAGATTGAAAGAAAACAGGATTTTTGTATAGAATAGGTGACATGCATGCATGGAATGGTGAGGGAATGTTTTTCACACGGATTCTTCCTTGGGTGTCATTTTCATTTAACCTCTCTATAATGAATACTGTAAGTGAATTCAAATATGCAAAAAGAAATGTTTGCTGAAATGCCCTCCATAAATCTAATATGCAAAAAGAAACATTTGCTTAAACGACCCTCCTTAAATGTTATTTCCTAATAGGAATATCAGTTTGATGACTTTAACTGATCTTGTGTTGTTCATATTTTTCATTGCTTTTTTTCATTGTCGTTATTCATCTGCGTTTCTGTAGGTTTACAGGTTTCTAATTACATGCATGAATATAAATACGAACGCTTCCCCTTGTCTCTTTTAATCGAATGTGAATTCGGCCCTCTTAGTTTGAAGATTTATATTTTCATCATAGTATACTAATTCCTTCTCAAGTATTCTTAACACAATCACTTTGAAATGTTAAAGGCTAATCAAATGGTTTCAGCTTACTTGCTTTTATCCTCAGCAATTTTCTCTACTACTGTTTATGCTAAGAGTGACATAGGAGATGCCTGTGTTTCAGACTATGGCCAATGTGGAGGTAACAATTGGGCTGGTGCCACACAGTGTTGTAACTCAAACTACTACTGCTCAACCCAGAACGATTGGTATGCACAATGTGTCACTGGAACCTCGGCTCCTAGTACTACATCATCAACCTCATTAACGTCTACATCATCAACCTCATTAACGTCTACATCATCAACCTCATTATCCTCAGCAATTTTCTCTACTACTGTTTATGGTAATAGTGACATAGGAGATGCCTGTGTTTCAGACTATGGCCAATGTGGAGGTAACAATT
>PPKM02000108.1:0-25693 GCA_003707685.2 Ogataea pilisensis
ATGCTATAATGATCACAAGACCAGCCAATGTTGCCAATAGCATTAGGTATGTAAAACAAAATAATATAACAATAATATTCTGAATAATGTATTGATTGTATAGTAGTGTAATTTAATGTAATGTAATAAGTATAAAAATAACACTAGTTAATAACTATATAATCTTTTTTTTTTGTTTTTTTGTCTTCACATGATGATGCACGTCAAAGTGGGTATGATCGACTTGTGTATAGAGAACTCAACTGGGAGTAATTCTGTTGTTAGCCTTGAGCTCGTGGCGCTGTTCAACTCATGGGTCATCTTCTTTTTCTTTCTCAAAGTGTGATCAACGAATGGCACTCTAAAACACAAATACTTTATTTGCTTTTCTTTAGCGCCCAATAACGAAAGATAACCCTTCCCTTAGTTCAACCAAACTGCCAGCAGTTTGAAGTTCGTACTTGGAAACGTCAATATTTTCTTTGAAAAAAAGAAAAAAAACAAACAAACAACAACCATAATATATATTTATATATAATGGAATATTGGCATGCGTTATGCATAGGTGTAGGCGGTAAGCGTAATGTAATGAATGCACAATAGTATCGTCCATAACATCTCTATAACATTGTTTCAGAAATCACACTATCAGATCTATCTCTAATACTGCTCGTAGCAATAAATTCTGGAGAAGTTGGCGAAATGTTTGGAATAACGAATGGCTTGCTGATCGAGTTAGATAGTTCTAGGAATTTGATTCCATTATTAACAGGTTGTGACGCAAGGAACTCCAGATTATTCAAGTCGGAGTTTTCTTCCGTCAACAAGGAATTATTAGCGTCTTTAGATAATTGAATTGCTTGCATTGTAGTTTTTTTATGGATAAATAAAGGAATTTAGCTGTTGTAAAGTTAAGGAAGTAGCATAGTACAGTATTAAAAAGCATCAAAAAATGTGGAGAAAGGGATTTTGGGATCATATTTATACGATTTCAAGAGAAAAGCCAAGACTGATTTGGTTGATGATGATGACATATTGCAGGTGGGTTACACTGCGCATGTGGGCCGCGCGGGTTAGTTTAGTTTAGTTTAGTTTAGAGAGAAGAGAAGAGAAGAGAATAGGCGTCGCTCGGTGTTGGTGCAGCAGAGAAATTGGACGGGGTGAATGACGTGTTTCGTGACATGTGGCAGTGGGTATTAGTGGGAAACACCTCCGACCTCGATGGTCAGTAGGCGGAAAAGGTAAACAGCGAAGCATTCCGAGCGCTTAGAGTACTCCGAACACTCCGAACACTCCGCCAGACCAGGGTTCATATTGTCTAACAGCCGTGTGGGCAAGAACATGTGGCTGTCTTGTCTTTTCTCTCATTCTCTGGCACTCCTCCAACGTGTTCTGTTAAACAGAATCTGTTCGTTCTATAAGAAACTCTCGCATACTCTCTTCTCGTACACAGCAGCCAGCGTGGGTTCAGGTTTGGCAGGGCGATGCCAAGGCACGGGGGCCGGGGTACGTCAGATCTTATCAGCATTTCATATTCATATTCATACTCGTATTCATTCCGATGATCGACATTCGTCATACTTCTTGCCGATGATTGCTGATGGGATGGCATGTGTCTGTTTAGCGTCAAAGATACCACATTCTCTGGTCACTAGATTGGACATCGTATTAACGTGATATGACGCCTCATTTATTCCTGAGGCAGATGCGTATGGCTGAGCGTGAGATTTTGTCTTGTTTTGTTTTGTTCTGGTGTAGTTTGGTCATTCACCGAAGCGAGCCTGAGAAGCGACCAGTGTTTATTTATTATTATTTATTGTTGATTATGCGCGCCTGCATATGATAAGCTTTTTGTGGGGGTTTTTGCTTTTTCGTATTAATAATCCCCGAAGAGCCTCTGGTGTCATGTGCTGTTTGGTAGTGGCTTGTTTGAGTATTGGCCCTCTGTATTATATAATTAAAGATATATTCACGTATCACAGTTAGGTATATGTAATGTTCAGGTTAACTGTAATTCAAGGTGATTCAGAAAATAATGCAAAATTGACTGGAGGTTGTCTTTTCGTGCACTGAAATGATCGGTATATTGTTCCAGTGAATTTTCGCTTTGGTGTATTCACAACAGAAAATACTTACCACTGATAAAGTCTGAAACAGAACTGTTATTATCACCATTACTATTACTATTATGCAGCAGATATTATCCCATCCTCAGAGGCGCTCAACTTAATCGACCCCATCGACTTCATCGACTCCATATTATTGGTTTTCTAACACCTTTACACCTTCTTCTGACTGATCCAAGTCATCGCCTGCCATGCAAAATAAAGAGTAGAAAAATTTTGAATATAAAAGAGAGTTATGAGAAACTATAACACTTTGCCAGATAAAACCATTTACTCTACCAATTGTGAGTCTCTGTCATCTTATATCAAGCCTAAGTGAATAACTGGCACGTCTAATATAAAATATCCTACAACATGGCTCCCAAAAACGCAAAGAAAACAGGTGGAGGAGGAGGGGACTCTGATGAAGTGCCAAAGTTACAAGCTATTGTTCTTACTGATTCTTTCCAAACTAGATTCATGCCATTAACAGCAGTCAAACCTCGTTGCTTACTCCCATTGGCCAATGTTCCGTTGATCGAATACACTTTGGAATTTTTGGCTCAGGCTGATGTTTCTGAAGTTTATTTGATGTGCTCTTCTCATGCTGGTCAAGTTCAACAATATATAGACAAATCAAAATGGGTATTACCTTCTTCTCCCTTCAAGAAGATCCAAACGATAATGTCATTAGAGTCTAGAAGTGTTGGTGATGCGATGAGAGATATCGATTCTAGAGGACTGATCTCAAATGATTTTGTCTTGGTTTCCGGTGATGTTGTCACAAATATGGATTTGAGTAAAGCTATTGCTATGCATAAACAAAGAAAATCTGCCGATAGAGATTATATTGGAACCATGGTGTTGAAACAGGCTTCCGAACTACATCGTTCTAGATCACAAATTGAGCCTGCTTGTTTCATATTGGATAAAGAAACTGAAAAATGTTTATATTATCAAGATATACCACCAGTTAATGGTTCAAAGACTTCAGTTAATATAGATCCAGAAGTGCTGGAAGATTCTATGGAATTCGTCATCAGAAATGATTTAATCGATTGTCACGTTGATATTTGTACTGCACAAGTTCCAACTATCTTCCAAGAAAACTTTGATTATCAGTTGTTGAGAAGTGATTTTGTTAAAGGTGTTTTGAGTAGTGATTTATTGAAAAAGCACATATACGCTTACATTACAAAAGAAGATTATGCTGCTAGAGTGGAAAGTTGGCAAACTTTCGATGGTATCTCCCAAGATGTCTTAGAAAGATGGTGCTATCCCATCGTTCCGGAAAGAAACATGCTAGATGATCAAACTTACTCATATGAAAGTAAACACGTTTACAAAGAACATAACATTAGGTTATCTCAATCTTGTAAGATTCAATCTCGTGTTGTCATTGGATCTGATACTTTTATTGGAGATGGATCTGAAGTTTCCTCTTCTGTCATTGGTAGAAATTGTCACATCGGTAATGACGTTAGAGTAGAAAATTCATACATCTGGGACGGCGCTAGAATTGAAGACGGTTGTATTATTAGACATTCTATAGTGGCAGCCGGTGCGATTATTAGGAAGAATGCAATGTTGAATTCAGGCTCAGTAGTCGGTTTTGATGTTGTCATTGACGAAAATGTCGTTGTTCCTAATAATACTAAAATTGTGAAGACTCCTGTCCTGAAATTGAATGACAGTACTATTTTATCCGACAGTGACTACGATGATGATGATGATGATGAAAATAACGAAAGAGGATCAGACTTTGAATCAGATGAAGATTCGGAAGCCATCTTCTCTAACAAATCAGAGATCCATGATCCATCTGTGGTTGGCCCTAATGGTGTTGGTTTCCTGTATACGGACGATGATGATGACGAAGAAACCAATAAAGGATACACGGGAATAATCTATCAAATGGCCAGTTTGAATGTTTCTGATGTATCCGTTGCGTCTACCACAGTTATGCATTCTCAACATCGTAGACACAAAAAGAGAACACAATCCAGTACTTCTATCTATTTATCTGAAGATGAAGAAGAATCATTCCAAAAAGAAGCTGTCGCTACAGTGGAAAGAGCTTTGGAGCACAATCATGATATTGACACTGCGTTATTAGAACTAAACACTTTAAGAATGAGCATGAATGTTACTTATCACGAAGTCAGAGAAGCTACCTCTTCAGCTATGATAAGACGTGTCGATCATTTCATAGAAACTCAAACGTTAGGTGCCAAGGAAGCCGCTGATAAAGTTTTCAGAAAATGGTCTTCATTGTTTGAAAGACAAGTTTTCGATAACGATGACCAAGTTGATCTAATAATGATCATACAGAAATTATGTTTTTCGTTAGATCCAGCGTACAACTCGTTAGTTTTCCTATGTATATTAGCGGTCCTATACGATGAAGAAATTGTTGAAGAGGAAAACATCTACAAGTGGTGGGATAGTGAAGAGAGTAAAGCTTTGGAGAGTGTCAGAGGCAAAGCAGCAAAGTGGATTGACTGGTTGAGAGAGGCGGAGAGTGATGATGAGGATGATGAGTAAACTACTAACTAGTCTGTTGTATAAGTAAGATAGAAATATAGATGTTATAAAAGGTGTTATTAGTAGTCGAGTAAAGTATTCATGTCGGTTTGGCGCCGCGAAAGTTGAGAGTTCTTTTGTTTTTATTTTTTGTTTTTTACATACATAACTTGGGGTCAAATTGCGCTACTACAATCATCTCCATGCATGTGGACAGAGATTGCTATTGCGGCTGCTATCTTGACTTTTCTTTTTGCAGGTCATCTTTTAGACGAGACTGGGTTGAAGCGGCACTGACAAGATTAGTGTGAAAACACAACGCCGTATGTGCATATCGTATTGCGCTTCTTGTATATATATATATATATGTATTTGCATCAGTACACAACAAGACACTCAACGGGATAAAGTTGATCACTAGAACATTGTCTTCTAGAGCGCTTGTACTTCAGTACTGCAAAACAAAAGAAAAGATGACAAAATGTCTGCCAATGATAAGGACACCAATTCAAGCAGACTCCAAAGCCGAAGACGACCAAGTCTGAACGCAGAAACTGGTGATTATGAAGATGATGTGATCCCAAAGGGATCAAGTCGGAAACCTCCCGTCGGACTCATTGAATCACTCTCTGCTTCGTCCATATCCACAATATCCACAACTACTCCGTTCCTTGCTCCAGGTTTGATCCAGACAACACCTTTATCGGACCATACGGCGGTTGGAGTACCATCTAAAAGACTATCAAAATCTTCTATAAGTGATAAAGTGGATGTCTCGATGCAAAAATTGAACCTTCTCAAGACGGAAAATATTACCAGCCTAAGGGAAAAAACTTCAATGCCTACACATTTTACTGATGATCATCTCAATATGCTTTTAGGAACGATGCAATACTCTGACCCTAGATCCGTGATACAAGTTCAACATGCATTATCATTTGAAGAGTTGAGTGTGAAGTTTAACTTAAAAAGTAAGTTGAACAGTCGTGAATCAGATTTGATTGCAACATATGTAATAGAAGACAAAGAAAAGAAACTAAGAAACAACACATTCTCAATTTCACTCCATTTGCTACGTTTGGCAGTATGTCTAGAATGATTAACGCTTTTTACATATTAAGTGGACTTAATGCAGACGGTGAAAGAACAAATATTGTTCATGATCATACGTCCCAAAGCGGCCACTGGGATCTTAAGCCTCGTACTTTGCCCAACTATTTGGATCACATATTAAGACCCACCGAATTCTTGTTGTTGAAAGATCAACAAGGTCTAGGTTTATTGTTTGACGATTACATGTCAGATTTAAAGGCTGATCCTTTAAGCAATCTTGCACTTGATCCACAAAATGACATGTTGACAATATTGAAGTTTATAATACAACTTTTAAAAGTCATTCGTGAGATTCATTCATGTGGTATAGTTCATAACGGATTAAGTCCAGAAAATATACTAATCTCACGTCCATCTGGTGAGGTATGGCTGTCTGGTTTCGAGTTTGCCTTTTCTGTGGAGTCTGAAACAATGATACATACTTATAGAGAACAAAATAAATCAATCTCATTGCGCTATATACCATATACGGCTCCAGAAAATTTTGACCTTACTCATTTTGTTGATAAGAGAGCAGATTTTTATAGTATCGGTGTTATCCTATATCAGCTCTTAGTTGGGAAAGTACCTTTTAAGACTGAAAATAGTTTGACACTTACATTGATGCATATGATTCAAAAGCCTACTCCTCCTCATCTTATTTCTACTTTCATTCCAATCTCTTTGAGTAACGTGATCATGAAGCTCTTATCGAAGGATGCAAACGATAGATATTCCGATTCTGCTTTGATACTCAATGACCTAACACATAGTTATAATGCGCTTTCGAAAACTGAATCTTCGCTCCCAATTGAGCCAGCCAATATCAACTCATATTTCCAAATCCCAACTAGCATCATTGGCAGAGAAGAAATTCAAAAATTACTAGAAGATTCGTTACACTCTAAAGGTGTAAAATCAATTGTTTTAACTGGTGCTTCAGGAGTTGGTAAAACAAGACTTTTAAACAAGTTACAAATACCAGTCTATAGTATGAAGATGTTTTTCGCAACCTGGAAAGCACATAAGTTTAAGCAAGCAGGTTTTACGTTCCAAAGTTTGACCGAAATTATTAAGCAAGTTGTTTCACAAATACTTGCAGGATATAAGAAAGATGTGGCTTCGTGGAGAAGCACAATTATTTCTTCGGTGAAATCTGACATGAGTCTATTGTATCCATATGTTCCAGGTCTAGAAACGTTGTTAGGCTCGAAATATACCCATTTGAAACCACAAACTGAGGAAGCTTCCACATTACAGAAAGAAATTGCTTTGAAATATATAATCAAAATGTTACTAGCGGTATTCAGTAGGCATGGTCTTGTATTGGCATTAGATGACATACAGTGGATGTCTGGCAAAGAAAACAAATTATTTGAGGAATTCTACTTCTTTTTGACACAAGAAAATGAAGAAACTGACTTCAAGTTAATTGTTGTGTCAACTTATCAAGTTTTAGGAGCTTCATTCTACGCTGATGTTCTTCCATTGGAAGGAATTAAAAACTCTTACCTGGATCACCAAATTATTGAAGTTGGTACATTAACATTTGATGGCATGCATGAACTTGCAAAAAGTGTCTTGCAGACCCACATTTGCTCTCAGATTCAAGATTCAATGGAAAACGGGAAACTTTTTGTGGATGGTGATCATTCTTATACGAATCCTAGATGCGACGAAATTGCTCGCAAACTAGCACAGTTCTTAATTGATAACACAGATGGTAACATTTTTTATGCGATTCTTATATTGCGTATGTTTTTTTATGCTGGATTGATTAGACCCATGCATACTTTGAAAATCGATGAAATAGGAAATGAGATCAATCTTTTGGACATTGACTATTCAATTGCTGACAGAGTCCAACTTCAGGAGAATTTATCCTCAACTTTAATAAATTTCTCTGCAGTGTATTTTAATGAGAGAGATGTAAATATCATGAAGCTAGCTGCCTGTATCTGTCGAGGTGAGTCGTTCACTTTAGCAGATATACTTTGTGTCTCTAGTTACTCAGAAGAAGAAGTATGTTCAGCCATTTATACTGCATGTTCCTTGTATATTTTGACTCCTTCAAGCATTGGTTATAAAATTCCCTTCCATTTATTTGATGATCCTCAGTTTCCGCTAAGCAAATTCTCGAAAAAAGAGAAATATAGCATATTATCCTCATGCTTGTATAAATTCTCGCATGACATGTACCAGGACGTTTTCTTAAGACTGCTAATGAAGGACAATGAGCTTGAAAAGTTTCATCATATTTCTGGTATGAAGTTATACCTTAGACACTCTGGAAAAAAGATGACATCTTCTGATTATTACGGTATTGCTTTTCACTTTATTAATTCGTGGAAGATTGCTCCGAAAGAAGACTATAATATATATGGTGAAGTTTTGATGACTGCTGGGTGGTGTGCATATGGATCCTCAGATTTTGAATTGGCGTTAAATTATTTTAAAACAGCAAAGACATTTGCCACAACAAACGAAATTATGAAGACATTGGATTTGGCCATAATGTACGTTGGATCTGCCCTAGGTGACCACAAGTATTGTTTGAATTTTGCTAATGAGGTCATAGATAATTACCAAGATCAACAAGATAAAGCTCAATTTTTGGCTGCTAAAGGAAGATCATTGTTTGTATTGCAAAGATATTCTGACGGTTGTGAAGCTTCGATAAAGGCCTTGAAATGTCTTGGTCATTCCATCAATTTTGGCCATGACAAGGAGTATGAACCATTAGTAAAGGAACTGCTGCTGAGCTTACCTTCTTCTTACAGCGAGGTTAGTCAGTTGAGGAATCTTCCTGTTGCTACCAACAGTCGTATGTTACCGATGCAAGAGATATTTAATGACCTCGTTCTTCCTTGCTTGATATTATCCAAGGGAAATATCATGCAATATCTAAGTTATCGGTCTATACTTATAATGATTCAGTATGGTAGATCGTCATTTTGTTCGACACCCTTGATGATTATTGCAAGTTACTTGGTGAAAGATACGAAGAAAGGTTTGAAAATGGCAATTGAGTACTTTATCAATCTTCAATGGAGTCGATGGAACAATATATCTCGGCTTATCAGTGGTACTGTTATAGCTTGGGACCTATACTAGAGCCAGTAGGATCCATCTTGAAGTATTATGAATCGTATGTTTCATCCATGAAGAATTACCTGGTGGAAGATTCTATTATACTTCGTGGTCTTGCTTTGCGGTATAAGTGTTACGTCTGGTTGAGCTCTGGTGTCAATCTTTATCAGCTTGTTCAAAAAATGGAAACACTAAGTTCTATAACATTTCACAAGTCTGATGATCCTGAAAAAGCTTCATCGTTAATTGAAGTGTCTTTAAAACAATTGGGTTTGTTTTCAGGGGAAGTGACAGTGGAGATGATCTTACCAGAGCGTGACAAGGTACTAAATAGTGCTGGGATGCATGAATTTGGATTTGTTACCGGTTTCAATGTATACCTCATGATGGCTCATTACTTGAACAAAAGATATTCTCAAGGTGCTCGTGTCTTGCTTGAAGATATTCTTCCACTTGTTGAACATTTGCCGGGCACCATCCTCACGGTGTATACTCTTTTTTTCGGGTCTTTGTTATTATTAAAAGACATATGTCTTAGCCAGACGGATAAAATCGAAAGATTGGAACTACTAAAGAAATTTAGAGATGACTTGCAAGCATATGCTGATGTCAATCCATCTGGAGTTAAGTATCAATTCTTGTTGATTAATGCTATGATGCTTCAAGATCAAGTATCTCAACTAGAGACATTAGACAACTTTGAAGCCGCTATTAAGGCTGCAACTGACTTAAATTTGAACTTTGAAACTGCAATTGCTAACGAAGAGTGTGGAAACTGGCTGAAAGCCGTTTCTACTTCTAAAATAAGGGCATTGAAGTTTATAAAAGCAGCAGCTAGATCTTATCATATATGGGGTGCACACCAGAAGGTTTTCAACTTGAAACAGGAATTTGGAGATGTTTTAGATCTGTTTGACGATACTTACAGTAACGTGAATAAATTTTCTGAAGTGTCTAGTGATTCCGTAGCAGATTCATCAAACTCATCCGCATTACCGGAGGTCAGTAAACTCCCAGATTTCCAAAGATGGGGAAGCCTTGTGGGGTTAGATGCTCAAGAATTATCTTTTAGAAACAAAGATCCGAGAACCACCCCGATTGCTAATAATTATCACAAGGGAGTCACAAAATTAGTCACAGATATGGAAGATTTTGGTGTCAATAATGACTTGGACAGATCTTCAACTGAAGATGAAGATAACGAAATCATAATGAGGACATGTGTTGATTTATCAGAGTACACAGATTACAGGTTGATCATACAAAGTTTGATTTCTGTGACTATGTCGATTCTGAATGCCGAATTTGCTTGTCTTATTCTGACTGATGAAAAGGGAAATTTATGTATTGAGGCCTTGGGCTCTGGTGAAGATAATATTAAGTTCATGGACGAAGAGTTATTGTCATCTCGTGGCGACCTTTGTCCTACGACCTTGGTGAATGAAGTTATTCGTTCAAACTCATATATCAGCAAAGAAGATGACGAACTGTTTTTCCACACTACATTTATTAGTAATGATAGCTACTTCGAGTTCAATGAAAGTAATTCTGTTATATGCTTACCTCTAAGAAATCAGATGAAAGTTTGTGGTGCTTTATATTTGGAGAGTCAACATATGAAGAGAAACGAATTATTTGGAAACAAAAAAATTACTTTAATCTCATACTTGTGCTCACAAGCAATAATTTCTATTGATAAAGTCAAGTTGTATAATCAGATGAATATTGCCAAGAATGCTGCAGAAGATTCTACTGCTGAAAAGGCTTCATTTCTTGCAAATATGTCTCACGAGATTAGAACTCCTTTCAACTCGTTATTATCATGCGCCATTTTTTTGATGGATACTCCTTTGAATGAAATTCAACGCTCATATGCGGAAACGATCAAAGATTCAGCTATGGTCACATTGAACATTATTGATGGTATATTGTCATTTTCCAAAATCGAGCATGGTTCCATCACGCTGGATTATAAGCCGTTTTTTTTCAACGAATGTATTGAAAGTGCACTTCAATTGGTTTCAGAGCAAGCGGTTTCTAAAGGTCTTGAACTAGTTTACCTGAATAAATGCGACAAACTGAATTCTTTGTACGGCGATGTCAATCGTATTAGACAAATTATTATAAACTTGCTTGGAAATGCAGTTAAATTTTCAAACAGCGGACATGTGTTAATTGAAACATCGTGTCTTAGAGTAAGCGACGAAAGGTACGAGTTTAAAGTAGCCGTTGAAGATACTGGTATTGGAATTCCTAGAAAATATCCAAAACATAAAATTTTCAGTGCATTCAGTCAAGTGGACGGGTCAAGTAGAGAATATGGTGGTTCTGGATTAGGTTTAGCGATCTCGAAAAAATCAGCTGAGTTGATGGGAGGTGACTTAGACTATAATAGTATAGAGGGAGTTGGCTCCACTTTTTATTTTACATTCATTACTAAAGCTGATGCTCCCGTGGTTACGAAATGTTTGGAATCCAAACATAAGGAAGCTCTCATTGTTGATCAGTATCAATTGGGCAAGGCTTCTTTAAAACTGGAGCTGGAGAAATATGGATATGCTGTTTCAACTACTGAATTTCTGGATTCTGTTTTAGAGCTGATAAGTTCTAAAAGACATTTTGATCTTGTTTTTATCAATGTCAAGCTTTTGCAATCGGTTTTACTCGCACATTGAACCAAATGTCTCCAGGTACAAGATTTATATTAACAAGTCAGTTTGGAACTACGTTGCCACAAGATATAAGTAAAATAGGAATTTCTTCAATTTTATTAGTCCCATTCCAAACATCCAAACTTCAAGAAATTTTGCAAACGGCCTCCACAGGTTCTATCAACACGGATAAGAATGCTAAATTTAGTGACATTCCCAGTGAAACTGCATTAAGTAGTCTTGCTATGAATTATCCGTTATCGATATTACTAGCAGAAGATAACATGATTAATACTAAAGTTGCTCTCCAGCATTTGAGACGGATGGGATACGAATCCGACCACGCCAAAGACGGAATCGAAGTGTTGGAACGTTGTGAGCAGAAAGTTGCCACGGATGGGAAAGCATATGATTTGATCTTCATGGATTTACAAATGCCTAGAAAAGATGGTTTTGAAACGACTATCGAGCTAAAACAGATATATGGTGACTCTGTTAGAGTTGTCGCATTGAGTGCCAATGTGTACACCGAAGAGAGAAATAAGTGTATTGGAGTTGGTATGAGCGGGTTTTTAAATAAACCATTGTTACCTGACCTTTTGAAACAGGAGTTGATTGCCACTTACAATGTGGTTACCAAGGACGATATATCTGGGCAAAAACTGTATAAACGATAATATATTGCAACTATATTAGGTGTATGATATCCTATACCCCATATTTATGTAACTAGTTTTAATGATATGGTAACACAAAAAGTATCTTTCTAGAGTGAAAAACGGGCGTATGTTCACGTGACTAATATATTACCCCATTGGGAAAAAAGATATGTATGATGTAATCCATAAACAGAAACTGTTATGGCGATAATTTCAATGTCCAAGACACACACACCCAAACTCTGAGGTGAGAATCAGAAATTTATGTCCTGTTTGTTACTTGTAATCAAATTACGGCACAACGCACCAGTTTGGTTCATTGACTCTCTACATCTTTTTCCTTGCACTAAAATCTCCAATTCTGTATATATTAAAGCAATTTCAATATATCAGACTTTAACTTCAGCTTGATTTGTTGCTTGGAAGAAAAGTTGGTGAGATTTCTTTGTTCAACTTATTAAACTCCTGTCACACGAACCTCAGTGTTTTGATTACTTTCATATAATCTTTCCAGTATTAGAACTATGTAAGTCGTTTTTTATTAGGAGGCTTATACCTTGAAAAACAGCCGAGGGGAATGTTGAATATCATCTAAGAGACCATGGTTGATCCATACTGGACTGCGGAGCGTCATATATGCGTTGATGCAAAGTTGATCCATAAAGGATTGGAGGTTTCATACTTGTGTTGATATCAACTATACTTCAGTGGTTGAAATTTTGTCTCTTCTAAATACTAACAAATCTATATTAATGCCTCAGCTACAGATTTATAAAAAATTACTTTACACATATACATATAAAACTTTAGAATTCCTGCAAAAATGCTAACTATAAAATGTGTCGTTGTCGGTGATGGTGCGGTTGGTAAGACCTGTCTATTGATCTCCTATACAACCAACAAGTTTCCACAAGAATATGTTCCAACTGTCTTTGATAACTATGCTGTCACAGTAATGATTGGTGACGAACCTTATACAGTTGGTCTATTTGATACAGCTGGTCAAGAAGATTATGATAGATTAAGACCCTTATCATACCCTCAAACTGATGTCTTTTTGATTTGTTTCTCAGTTGTTGTTCCATCTTCCTTTGATAATGTTAAAGAAAAGTGGCACCCCGAAGTCAGTCATCATGCACCAAATATCCCTTGTTTAATAGTGGGAACTCAGATAGATTTAAGAGACGACCCAACCGCTTTGTCTAACTTGGCTAGACAAAATCAGAAACCAATTACTCCTTCTCAAGGTGAGAGAATGGCAAAAGAAACTAAAGCAGTTAAATACGTTGAGTGCTCTGCAATGACTCAAGTCGGTCTTAAAAATGTGTTTGATGAAGCTATTGTTGCTGCTCTCGAACCTCCTGTTATGAAGAAGAGCAAGAAGTGTACGATTCTCTAGATTAAGTGTATCTGCAAGTGATGTGTTTTTTTTTTTTGAGTTTGATCAGCCAGATATGTTTTAATACAGCTTTTGAATGTTCTCAGTTGAGTAGTAGATGCATGTGCTGATTGAATCAGCTGCTACAACAACTTTTCTACTCTTCTTTTAGCTTTTTTTCCTTTCATTATTCCTTTACTTTCATTCTCTCATCTAGAGTGTTATTTATTAGCACATTTTCGATTTTCTATATATTTTTATAGTATCTTTTTGTGCTTCTTATTGCTTATCGTTTTTTGCTTTAATGGTGTTATTATTTTTTTATATTTTTTTCCCTTAATTCCTAATCTTTCGCTTACTTTTTGGCCTTCTGGCGGTTCATTTTTTTTTTATCTGCGTCATCAGTCATATTCATCGCTCTCTATGTGTTCCAGAAGGCGCGAATAGAAATTGATTGTTCTTTTTGCCCTTGCTCGGCTTCTGACTTTGTTGTAGGAGAATGTGGGTTCTATTGATTTTGGTTAATGTGAACTCTAGCGCTCCATATTGTGTAAAGGTTAATGGAAAGGAAGAAATGTTTTATTATTCTACTTTACTCTGCATTTTTGACCTTGTATAGATATACTTGTTTAATACTACTGGCTGCTTCAGGTAACAGTCCAGTTTTACCCCGAACAAGGATGTAAACGCTATGAGTATGAGTCCGATTTTTATTCCTTTAGATTTCCTCTGCTGTTCTACATATAATTTACATATTCTGAGTTTTTGTGATTGCATAAACACAGATTCTAAAGTTTAGAGTTTGGAGAGAGACGGCTTTTTTTTTTGGGTTGCATAATGCAGTATGCATGTATCCTTTTTGGGAAACATTTGCAACGTGTGACACGTGACTGATGTCCTTTCAGGAAAGAAAACATTTGATAAGTGTTGTCTGATGTAGAGAATATTCCAATAACTCATCAACTGATAAAAGAAAAAAAGGGTCCTGGTTAGTACTTGTTAAATCAAAATAAACATGAGATAAGTTTGTTGAAAACTACTGCGTTCTTCAAATTGGCATAAGTAACACACCCTGACACCAAATCAGAGGTTATTCTAAATAAAATATTGTGTAATCATTAGTTATCAGATACTTTTCAAATTCTGATGTAATCAATCATGTAATCAACATTTTCCTCCTCTGGAAAAGCTCAAATTTATAATGATAATTCCAAAATTGAATATTAACGACTCCTCTGGATTAAACACCTAATTTTTCTTAAATGTAAAATTATTGACTGAGAATTATATCATCTTGATTCCAGATCAGTAATTAATGCTTAATTATTTACAATGTTCAACTATGAAAAACATATCAGGTGTCGAAAAACAGAAAATTGCTGATTCATCATGGGTTTGGTTACTCGGTATGCTTAGGTAATTGGTTACCCTCCCTTGTACTCAATTTGTTTTCTGTATAGTTGCCCCATTACATCATTTCTTACGTCACTTACAGTTTTCCCTCTCTCACGCGTTCTTTTTTCCTCTGGCAGCGTCTCCAGCTCATTTTTTTTTCTTCCAGAATTCCGAGAGAGAGAGAGAGAGAGAGTGAGTGAGTGAGTGCTTAGAGGAAATGATGATGAGTAGACGGACAGGCGAAAAGACAAGGTTCATGAGGCCAAGTTATATCAATAGTTAAACTACCAGTTTTCGTTTTTCAATTCTGAAATTGTCCATATTATTGTCGTCACTCTGAACTACCCAGCATAAGAGATACCACACATCATGTTTTCGACTGCTCGATCAGATACATTGTTCCTTGGTGGTGACAAATTAAGTGGTGATGATGTCCGTAATCAAAACGTCCTAGCTACTCAAGCGGTCGCCAATGTTGTCAAGTCCTCTCTTGGTCCTGTCGGATTGGACAAGATGCTGGTTGACGATATTGGCGATGTCACTGTGACAAATGATGGTGCCACGATCTTATCCTTGTTGGATGTCCAACATCCAGCAGGTAAGATTTTAGTTGAGTTGGCCTACCAGCAGGATAGAGAAGTTGGTGATGGTACTACTTCTGTTGTTATCATTGCTTCTGAGTTACTGAAAAGAGCAAACGAATTGGTCAAGAATAAAATCCATCCAACTACAATTATAACAGGTTATAGATTGGCTCTAAGAGAATCAACTAGATATATAAATGAAGTGTTATCTCAACCTGTGGATTCATTGGGTAAAGAGAGTATGATTAACATTGCTAAAACTTCTATGTCATCCAAAATTATCGGATCAGATTCCAAATTCTTCAGTAAGATGGTTGTTGATGCCATGCTTGCTGTGAAGACTACTAACCTTAAAGGAGAGACTAAGTACCCTGTCAAGGCTGTTAACATCTTGAAAGCTCATGGAAAGTCAGCCACTGAATCTATCCTGGTTAATGGGTATGCTTTGAATTGTACCGTTGGCTCTCAAGCCATGCTTAAAAAAATAACTAATCCTAAGATCGCGGTCTTGGATATCAACTTACAAAAAGCTAGAATGGCAATGGGTGTTCAGATCAATATTGATGATCCAGAACAATTGGAAGAAATCAGAAAAAGAGAATATGGAATCATTTTAGAAAGAGTTAGAAAAATCATCGATGCTGGTGCTAACGTTGTGCTGACTACCAAAGGCATTGATGATTTGTGTTTGAAAGAATTCGTTGAAGCTAAAGTTATGGCAGTTAGACGTTGTAAAAAAGAAGACTTAAGAAGAATTGCTAGAGCTACGGGCGCAACTTTTGTTAGTAGTATGTCCAACTTAGAAGGTGATGAAACATTTGAATCTAGTTATTTAGGTCAAGCTGAAGAAGTTGTTCAAGAAAAATTTTCAGATGACGAGTGTATCTTGATTAAAGGTACTAAGACTCACTCCTCTTCCTCTATCATCCTAAGAGGTCCTAACGATTACTCATTAGACGAGATGGAAAGATCAATACACGACTCTCTTTCTGTTGTGAAAAGAACTTTGGAAAGCGGTAACGTTGTTCCAGGTGGAGGGGCAGTTGAATGTGCTTTGAATATTTATTTGGAAAACTTTGCCACTACAGTCGGATCAAGAGAACAATTAGCCATTGCTGAATTTGCCTCTGCGTTATTAGTTATTCCAAAGACTTTGGCTGTCAATGCTGCTAAAGATGCTTCTGATTTAATAGCCAAACTAAGATCCTATCATGCTGCTTCACAACAGGTCTCTAACGCCGACGTAAAGAGAAAAAATTACAAGAATTACGGATTGGATTTGATAAAGGGAAAAGTGGTTGATGAAGTTCAAAATGGTGTGTTGGAGCCAACTATCTCTAAGATCAAGTCTTTGAAGTCAGCTTTAGAAGCATGTATTGCTATATTAAGAATTGATACCATGATAACTGTTGATCCTGAACCTCCTAGAGAAGATCCACATGGTCACTGAACAAAAAGATATAACAATTTGAGATTAGGCAGTATGATGTAGTTAGTCTAGTTTTGTATCTGTATTATACATGTTTATTTGTTATCGTGTGTACTTGTGTTTCGTTCATAATATTATATTATTACTTCAGTGTTTTTGATGATTTTGCTTAGCATTCATTGTTAAGAGAGATAACTCCCTTGTAAACTTGTACATCCTTGCACTACTTAGTTTTACGTAGACGAGCTAAACGAAATAAACGACAAAGCTAAAAATAATTCTGTTAAACGAAGGCATGCAATTAAATACGATTGATGGTTCAAGTCTCTAGTTTTGCAATATCAACTAGTGTCCTTCTAACCTATTAGGATCATATAAAAGTAACAAATTACACTACACGAGTTTCAATTATCTGGGAAAAAAAATCTATTAAGAAATTGATCTTTTAGCAGGTCCAGTCTCAAGCCCAATTGTGAAGGAATCGTCTGGTGGATAAATTTATGTATTACTGAATTCTCAACAATTTGGAATACAAATCTACACTACAGATAACCACCAGAAATCACATTAGTAATAAATATATCCAATTAATTCAGAAGGATTGCAACTGTCGACAATCAGCTAATAATGCCGGCGAAGAACACAGACGATTCATCGGATGGGAGAATCAGCTCATCCCAGAATAGAATTAACAAGAGATCAACAGGTAAAAGGAAATTTCATAACAAAAGCAGGAAAGGTTGCAACACTTGTAAGAAGAGAAGAGTTAAATGTGACGAGTTGACTCCCATTTGTAATAATTGTGATCGGATGGGAATCGATTGTATTTATACTGTCACATCAAGCCAATATAATAGCGAACGCGGTCAAAAAATTAAGATAGAACAACAAGTCAAGGCGGAGAGTCCTGATCATGTTGACCGTTCACAACAAGAATCTCTTCAGCATCAGCAACATCAGCGGCTCGAGCAACTCAAACAGCTCAACGTACCTCCTGAGGTTGCTACACAGTTTCTTCAACAGCAACTACATCAACAGCAACAGCAACAGCAACAACAGCAGCAGTCAGAACAATATTCCCAAGGAAACATTAGAAATGATTTAGCTTCTATAATTCCTCCCAGTATCTCAGCTTTAGCTGGTGCCGTTGGCGCTGCGTCTGGTGCTTCTGCTTCTTCTGCTTCTGTTAATGAAGAGAACGTGACTACTTCGTCCATTCCTTTTGAAGTGCCTCCTCAATCTAACACTCAATCTGAACCAAACCTATCTCCAAATATTATCGATGATGAACCAGCCAACCCATCATTATCTTTGGAATTTGACTCTAATCAACAACTAAACATGTTAGACCTCCGGTTAATGTACCATTATACTACAAAAGTTTGGCCTACAATTACCGCTGCAGGTATATCCGACTCTAAGATCTGGTCGGAAGATATTCCAATGTTGGCCTTCAAATATCCGTTCTTAATGCACTCTGTTTTAGCTTTCAGTGCTACACATTTATCAAGAACAGAAAGAGGTCTAGATCAATGTGTCACTTGTCATCGTGCAGACGCGTTAAGATTATTGAGAGAAGCTGTTTTGGAAATGTCCCCTGAAAATACAGACGCTTTAGTTGCTGCTGCCTTGATCTTGATTATGGATTCTTTAGCAAATGCGTCGTTGCCAACGTCTACTTCATTGAAATCGTTGCCTCCTTCCGCTTGGATTTTCCATGTGAAAGGTGCTGCTACTATATTAACTGCCGTCTGGCCTTTAAGTGAGAAGTCTAGGTTTTATCGATTTATTTCAGTTGATTTGGGTGATTTAGGTGACATAGGTTATGATTTAATAAGCGGAGAGTTGTCAAATACTTCAAATCCTTCATCGAGGAAATCCTCTTCTTCAAACTTTGCTAACTGGCCTTCTGGTATGGATGGCCCGTCTCCCTCTTCTTCTTCTTCTTCTTCTACATCATCCTCTGATTGTTCAGTGACATCATCCTCGTCGTCGTCATCGTCATCGTCATCAGTTAAATCACAGAATGGTGAAATGATCTCCGAAATGAATAATGCAAGTAAGGAAAGATACTCAAGGATTAAGTGTTTTGATAGCGAAATCAGTGATATGTTCCCATTACCCTATTCTTCGCCATACTTGCCAACTTTAGCATATATGGCGAAATTACACATGGAAAGAGACAAGAAAGATTTTATCCTACGTATCTTCGCATTTCCTGCCTTGCTAGATAAGATGTTTTTAGGTCTGTTAATACACTGCGATTTGAGCGCAATGAGAATCATGAGATGTTACTATAAACTTCTTAGAAACTTCACTGAAGAGATGAAAGAGAAAGTTTGGTTCTTAGAAGGTGTTTCTAAAGTCTTACCAGTTGATGTGGAAGAATATGCAGGTGGCGGTGGGATGCATATGATGCTTGATTTTCTTGGTGGTCCATCTACGATGGAAGATAATGGAGCTAGCGCCGCTAGTATGATGCAATCAGGATTGCTAGATCCTAATAACCTACCAAGCTCATCTATCACAGATAGTTTGGGGCTGCCCGATACCAGTGGATTGGAAGATGATGGTAGCTTTTTAGGAGTTTGAGGCTCATACGGTTTCATAACTTGAAGGCTACTAATTTGATTGATCCATCATATACCTATGTTTATTTATTCTATTTTTTTCCCCCGCAAATTTATATATCCTGCTTTAAATAACTGTTCCCATGCTAATACCTATATTATTTCCGTTCGTACATTGATATCTAGCCTTCTTTATTGCATCTTATTCGGCTGTTTATGTAACATATCAGTAAAACTGCTCCCTTTGTCTAGTTTGTCCTACCATCGGTTTGAGCCATAATGGTACCATTAGTTACCCAATAGACTGACAATATATACTATTTATTACACTGATTCATTTTTTGTGCATCTTATATCGCTACTTACCCTTATTAAATTGGCTAGGTTTGAAAAAAGCAATCTGAGTTATAAACAGTAATCCATACATTGGCGGTAGACTATATCTATATATAACTCAACAAAAAAAGTATATATGTAGGTATTGAAAAGGTATTGAAAAGGTATTAAAATAATTCAAAAGAACGGATATACTAGATTCAAATCTTTTGCCTTGCTATTTGATCAGAATCTCTGATTACCCCCAATTCTAGTAATTTTCCGAAAGCTTTACCGAAATCATTGAAAAATCTGTCTCTATCTTCAGCGTAAACCTTAACCCACTGAAGAAACTGGTCATTTTTTAAAAATTCAATGTCGGTAATCAACATCATTAGCGACTTATCGTGGTTATAGAATTGACTATTCCCGGTTTGTGGAACTTTTCCTGGAGACCAATGGTCATCAAGTAAGACTTTGAAAAAGTCATTGTCAAAAACAGTAGGATTGTCGGTCCATTGTCCACTAAAACCGCTATATTTTGCATGGCAACCTCCTAAGGTATGTCCACCCCCAACCAAAGCTACGATTTCTTGGTCGTTGAAGCCTAAACGTTTGGTAAACACGTCACGAATGTGGTCTGTTCCTAAAGTAGCAAGAGGTAATCTACCCATTGGAGGGACTTTTTTGGGATCAGGACAATCAGTTCTACCTGGTCTCCATTCAACTTTTGGCCCTCCCATTTCTTCAATAGCTACGACAGCGCCTAATGTATATAGGTCAGCAAACGAGATCCATGTGAATTTTTGATGGATTTGGTCCAAGTAAGATTTGGCGGTATGCAACCCCGTATTCCCAGGATCATTGAATTCTTGGGCAAATCTCATAGTACCACCATTGCAACCTCCTGTACCCGTCTCTTGATCAAAATGGGCGCAACAGTGCCACGTAAATCTGACCATGTTAGGTCCCAAAGAGCCGTCATCAAAATCTGGTTGGGGTAAACAGTCTCTGATAGCTTGCCTAACCAGCTCGTAGTTTCCATTGGTAGGGTCAACTGAGTTTTGTCGTCTCCTGACTTTGATTTTGAATAAGAAGTTGGAAGGTGGCGAGCCAGATGATTTTGATGGTACGACATCATTTACTGTTGGTATATTCAGCTGTTTTGCAGGGGCTGGTGTATCCAGTTGAGGGGTAAACGCTGTTCTTTTCAAATTAATGGGCTCAACATTGGATATGGGAATATTCTTTTGGTCTGCTATAGGAGAACCTGATTTCGAAGCAGTATCGGTACTTAAATTGAATAGTCCAACAATTGGAGAAGACTTCAGTTTAACTGTTTGTGAAACAAGTTTGCCTTCTTGGTGTGAGTTTCTAATAGACTCACTACTCAAGATGTATGGTTTAGGTGAGAATCCACGGCTAGCATTGATAGATGATACTCTAAGTGCACTGTCTTCATAGGAAATCATTTGCTCGGGCAGTTTGAAGTCATTATCATCTTGGTCTGTTTGTTTATTTGCAAATAGTTGACCTTCTTCCTCGTCTTTTCTGCTCTTGTCAATGCTGTTGGCTGGATATTCAACACTATTGACTGTATAGTCAGCATTGTTGTCTGAGTAGTCTTCATTATCAATATAAGTTGAACGAGGATCGTAGACATATGGATTTCCCAAACCAAATATTCTTCTACACATGCAAAACGGAGCATGAACGAAATATCTATCCCAATAATAATCTGTTCTCTTCCACGATTTTTCATAAATTTGGTTAATTTGAGTGGGCGCTTGAAACCATTGAGATGCACCTTTAGCTATTGGCCTTCTGCTGTTATAAACTCTAGTAAAATTAAATGATTTCTTTTGCTCAAAAGAAGCTTCAAATGTCTTGTAATCATCGTAGGATTCATAGATCATGAAAAGAATATTGTAGTAGTATAGGAAGCACACTTTTAAAAAAGATAGTGAGTTTAGAGATAGTAGGTGAAACCACTGCGCCATGACTCTCGTTGTTGAATATGGTAGAAGCATTCGGCGGCCAACCGGAGTCAACCAAGTGAACAGTCGAGTATGCAATCTGCGTAACCGATCCATAATTTTGAGTTATCAAGGCTTTTCTGTTGATATTGTTTAATACTACTGGCGAAGATAATAACTTTGTAATGAGTAAATATATATCAATAAAAGAAACAAATCGAGATTAATTTTTGTTTCTTTTTTGTGGGTAAGAATACAGATCATTAAAAAGGGGATCGAGACGCCGTTACCAGTTTTAAGTCGTGGTGCAAGGGAGTGTAATACACTCTGTTCCTTGTTTACTTATTCATTTATTTGCTATTCGTTGAAGAGATTTCATTGTTCTTCTTCTAAACGATTATCGGAGAGTACACGTAAAATTATTGAGATAAGCTCAGAAGCTTCGGTGATCAAAATAGACAAACGAATACAAGTATAGAGTATCAAGAAACACCATATACATAAAGGGAAATGAAATACGAAAAAAAGGAGTAGGATAATGGCAAATAACAGAATGGGAACATGAAAAAACATGAAACTAACATAATTGTCAAAAAATGACTAACAAAAAATGACACGTGGTTATATCAACCCAATAGAACCTTTAAAAGAAAAAAAACACTAACAAAAAACTGATGTTTAAATTAGGATCATTTAATCATCTTTATCACATTATTGAAAGGCAAATTGAGAACAAGCCAACTTGTGAATTCAATTGAGTTGAACATAGTTACCAGGAAAAACGCCCGTAACACCATTTGCAGACCCCGTCCACCATCCATTCTGATCTTCTGTTTTTTGAATAATAGAAATCACTGTTCCAGCAGAAAATGCCAAATCACCTTCCGCCTGTGGGGTGTAATCGTACAAGGCAGTACAAGTTTGGGCCCCAATTGCAGGTGCAGGGGCCGGAGCAGAAGTTGGAGTAGCTGGTGCTCCATAAGCAGCCGGGGCTCCGTAAGGAGCTGGAGCAGAGTAAGCATATTCAGGTGTTGCCATTTTTTGATCCCCATATCCATAAGATTGTGACTTTTGATCCCCATATCCGTATGTAGAGGTAGTGGCAGGTGGTGTCTGTCCATAACTCTGGCCAGCATATGCAGGAGCAGCACCATAGGCTGGCGCAGCACCGTATGCTGATGTAGCACCGTAAGTGGAACCAGTTCCAGTTGGAGATTGAACTTCTCCTTGGTTTTGTGCATAACGTCTCTTTGTAGCTTCAAGTTTAGATCTTGCATGGCCGACTTTGAAATGAGTTAAACCAATGGCTTCTGTTCTCTCTTCCACATCACCTCTCTTGTAATGGAATGCCTCAATGATATCAGTTGACAGATCAAAATAAGGGATTTTCATTTCTTCCATTCTACTTGATAAAGTATAAAAGACATTCAATTGCATATAATATAAACTCACAAATAGAGGTTTGATAAACTCTCCTTCAAGTCTGAAAAGTATTGGTAGTTCAGTCTTCAGCATTTCATTGTAATAATCGTATTCCTGTTGGGCAATGGCAACGTCATTTTCATATTTATATATTCTTTCTTCATCTTTAGCCGTAGGTTCTTTCTTTCCTTGAGCCTTCTTCAGGGAATTTTGGTGTCTATCTAAATCCAATTGCTTGTGGTTTCTTTTCAAAGCCATTTTTCTGATTGACTGAATAATTTTTAATAATTCTTGAGCTGGAGCAACAATTCTTGATTCGATTAACTCCAAGTCAGGCTTTAATGTTTCTTTCAACTCTTTAACAACTTCCCTATATTGTTCACAGGCTTCAATACCTTCTGGATTCCCTTCAGGTATTGCTGAATTCGGGTCTGACAGTTTACCACTAATTGGTTTAAAGATTTCTTCGATTGCTTTGGAGAACCCAATCTGATGATCTAGCATTCCATTAACAGCTTTATGATATCTTTTGGATTCGTCGGAAAGACGTTTCGTTTGTTCCTCAAGCTCTTTGAATCTTCTTTCTGCGTCAACGTAAACTGGATCATTGGTAGATTCACCCATATTCAGTTTTTGACGGAAATTTTGGGGAGCCCTAACAATGGCCTTTTGGAAACCTTTGAAACTCATTATGTCCTACTGATTTTAGAAGTTTATGGTGTGTAGTAGTTTTCTGTACCAATTATAGATCGGCTGTGGATACCTGGTCTACACAATTGTAGGCTGACAACTAGTTTATATTTTTGCAATACTTAAAGTATATCTGAAGCCAAATGAGCCACAATAAAATAGTAGTTCCAGTGATTGGTTGTGGTTGGGTTAAAGAGGCAAATGTCGAATAGACGGAGAGTATACATAATTAAACTGGGATGGCAGAGAAATTCAGCAAGCATTTCAGGGAAAAGAGGCTGTGTTGGGACACGACCGGCCTCTTTTGGTGCAAGGGTGAAATACATAAAGTTTGTTCAGGTGATCTCTGGTCAGGTGATCGCAAAGGCCATTATTTTGGCGTGGAGCAACTGACTGAAAAGACGAGTCAAGGAGAGTTGGTCTCTGAGTAACATTGGACGTAAGACACAGATTACTGCTGTTGTCCGTAGTTACGTCTAGCAACCACTAGTGGTAGCTTTCATTGTGCTCAATAACCTCATAATTTACGACAGAAGTTAGTGGTAAGCGGTCAGTCGGCTGCTCTTGCGACTCCTTCCTAATTATTAAATATTTAATGTTAAAAAACAAACGGGAATAAAATCTATCATTAAAGGGGAACTTTGGGAGCTGTGTAAAAGAAGGCCATACACATTCATAATCTAAAAAAAAGCAATTAGACTAAACAAGTTAATAACAAGATTAACTAGAAAAACGAAAGGAGCGGGGAGAAAGAAAAAGGGAATGTGATAATAAACATTCTATATACAAAAAAATGCGTTGGAACTGAAAAATGGAAAAATTGGGTCAATTTAAATGAAAAGGATAGAGACTATTGTTATCAATGAAATTAATTTGGACACGGAAACTGATAAAACAGAAGCAGATCCTTCATATGCGACAGCAGAAGGAACAGGTCTACCGGCAACTCCAGTGATTCCAGTCAATGAAATAGAACTAGAAACAGTGGAAATATCAGGCTTCAAACCGCTGACATCTGAATATGTAACGCTAACAGATGTGGTTAAAGTATTGCCAATTGGAGTAGATGTAGATTCACGAGCAATTCCACCCATTAAAGTAGTCAACGTCGTACCGATTGCTGGGAGTGATGTAGTTACACGGCCATTTCCACCAGAAAGGGTAGTCAATGAAGTAGCATCAATTTCTGAACCTGATGGAGCAGTATTCGATTCAACAAATGGCAGAGAGGTCAATGCAGTAGTCTCAGATTCTTGATCTAATGTAGTTGTAGTGATACGAGCATTTCCACCCAATAGTGTAGTCATGGTAGTAGTTTCAACTTCGCTGATAACTGATGAAAGCGGTGAAGTCACGATGACTTGGGTGAGCGCTGTTGTAGTTAAGGTAATAGCTAGACCCGCACCAGATGCCCCAACTTCGGTTGTCATGGTCGACACAATGGTAGACTCAAATATACTAATTGAGGTTGCTGATGAAGAAGATGACAATGATGACGAACTGGCAGAAATTTCATTAATAGATGATGCAACTAATGATGACTCAATAGACTCTTGAGAAGTGAACGTTGATTGAGTAGAGCGGACAACTGAATTTGATTCAACAACTAAAGATGTTGAAACAGCAGCTGGCAAAGTACTTGATGATTGCACAACTGCTAAGATTGATGAAGATTTAGCAGCAGTTGATAGAACGTCCGATGATGACTCAACCACTGACGATGAAGGGTAGGAAGAAATAGATACAGGTAGAACAGATGACGAGTCAAGAACTGACGAAACAACAGACGATGGAGCGACACTTGAGACTGATTCAGCGACTGAAGAAGCGACAGA
>PPKM02000109.1:0-25653 GCA_003707685.2 Ogataea pilisensis
GAGATATGAGACAAACTGTCGCTGTTGGTGTTATCAAGTCTGTTGACAAGACCGATAAGGCTGGTAAGGTCACCAAGGCTGCTCAAAAGGCTGCTAAGAAATAAGGAAATTGATGTTTTTTATGAAAAGAGATTAGATTACTTATTTCTTTCTCATTTTTCAAGTATTATTTCATTTTTTTAATTACTTTTTAGTAAGCTCATTATATATTTTAATTTCAAATTCAATTTGATTTTTTTCAAACAAAGGGAAGTTTTGCTATGTTGCAACCTTCAGTTAAAAAAATGTAGATTAAAGTAGCGAGCCAAATATTGGTATAACACAGTGTTTCGGGAAGCGAGTGAGCTCAAAAAAAAAAAACGAAAGATATACCAGAAGAAGAAGGCAGTGATAAAGAAACATTGCAACCCATTTATTCACTTACGTTCAATTGACAATTTGGCTAACTTTTGATCCAATTCATGAAACTTGTTACTACTACTAGTTGGAGGAACTGCTGGTTTCAAGCCGATATTGCTATGATTAGAAGCATGAGTAATACCTCTAGCTTTGTGCAAGTTCTCAACCACGCCTGAATTTGTATTTGATCTAAACGAAAATCTTGATGGGTTACCTCCAGTATTGTTTGACCAGCCGGAACCGGAGGCAGTGTTTAAATTCGAACCCGAACCAGTACTAGAGTCAGATGTTGCTGATGATGATGAACTTGAATGGATCGGAGATTTTGTTAATAACGAACTTATGTGACCAGATTGCAAAACGACAGAAGATGGTCTTCTTGGAGCTGTAGGAATAACAGAGTATTTTCTTTCTCTGAATGAAATTCCAACTTGTTTGACTTTTTTGCTGTTCTCTAACTTCTCAGGGTTAACTTCAAAGAACGTATCTCTCAATTCATCATATTCGTACATGTGCCAATCAACTCCGAAAGGCTTGGGTTCGAATAAGTATACCGTATGCAAAGGGATATCTAAGTCTCCGACTGAATCCTTACTTAAGTTTAAGAAATATGCTAGCAGCACTCTGGAAACAACTCTATGCGTTATCAGAAGCAAATGATTAGTAGTTCTTTCCAATTCTGTAATTACTGGTCTTAATCTATTGATCACATCTAAGTATGATTCTCCACCCACACCTGGGTATCTATATGACATTTTATTTTCTAATCTTGCTTTGAATTCATCTGGATAGTTTTCTTGAATCTCCTGGTATGTCATGCCATCAAATTTTCCACTTCCCAACTCATCCAACATTCTCATTTCCTTGACGTCAAATTTATCCTCTGGGAAATGACTAGCAGTTTGAACACTACGTCTCAACATTGATGAAAATACACTAAATGAGGGTTCTTCCGGTGGTGTACTTATAGGTTCCGAAGCGTCATAATGTTTCAATTCATGTTTATTAGTGAATTCTACTAGTTGATTTTTTCTGAACTCTTCTTTTTTAATCAACATGAATTTAGCTAAAGCTATTGCAAATTTATGGCCTCTTTCGGTTAATTCTGAATCACCACCAATTCTACCTGCAACGTTATCAACAGATTCACCATGTCTGGCAATAAATATCTGTCTTGGACTTAAATTGAAGTTCAAAAAGTAATAAATAATCTGAGATGCTAAAAAACCTTTAATATTGCAAGCAATAACTTTCCTTCCAACATCAATCATTTTCACATATTGAAAGTTTTTATCTTTTTCTTCTTCTTCGTCAATTGTCTCATAGGCTCGTTCATAGTTTCTCAATCTACCTACGAAATCTTTGATTGCTAAATCTGGATCCATATTTTTGTAATCAGGACCTTGTAATTTCAAATGAATATTGTTTTCTATAATTGCCTTATCATTACATATACTTTCCAAAAAAAGCACTTTTAACAAACCTTGACTCCTCTCCATTATGGTGTCCAGCACCATCTTTCTTCTAGCTTTTGTTGAATTAGTTGCATCAAAAACACCAACACAACCATCTCCTTTCAGCAAATAATCTAATAGATTTTCCAATGTTTCTTTGGCCCATTCTTCACGTAATGCAATATTATGTTGGTTATCGGGAGAAAAAAAATTGGCGTCATGAGTTGTTTCCTTCTCTTCTACATCGGGTAATGGTGAATTCTCTGGGCCTAAATGAGCAGCTTTAGATCGACGAGTAGAACCAACATTGAAGATTCTTGCGTTTATTTGAAGCCAATTCAAATATCTAACCAATTTGTTACTTAGATAAGATTTCCCTCTTGCTGGCAATCCAATCATAACAACAACCACTCTATCATTAGTGCTAACAATTTTACCCTCAGGTGACAATTTTGATTTCGTTTGACCAGGAATATCCAAAGTCGTCTTGAATATTGGTTTGGATAGTTTGGCTATAGGAGAAATAGTTTCAGTAATAGGTGTCACCGTAGGTGGTAGTTCATTGACTTCTGATATTGACTTGTTTTGCCTTGTGTTGTGTTTGGTGACTTCTTTCAACTTTTTGATTCTATCTCTCAGATCTTCAAAATGCTCTTTAGCATGATATTGATGGTGTTGTTCATCATCCTCATCTTCATCATCTTCGTCTTCACTCAGGATCAAAGGAGATAGAGCAGATAAACTTGCAGGAGAAGCATTTTCACTCATCACAGGGGTATCACTCAGTGGTCTTTTGTTGAATTCGGGAATGTCTAAAACACTATTATTCCGTTCTTCTGATCCTGAACCAAACGAATAATCATGCAATTTTGCCTTTATATTCTCACCTGATAGACTGATTGGTTGATGTTGAGGCTGTTGGGTCTGTTGAGCAAACCCCATTGTTTTACTTAACCGTGCTACTGCATTATCACTGTCTCCATCTTCCTCTTCGTCTGTATAAATTGCTGATTCTGAAGAGTGGTCATCGTATTTATGAATCAGCGGGGAAGAGTCAGTAAATTGAACGTTTTTCGAATGTAGTGAATGTGGAGGCAAATGATGGTCAGTAGCCAGTGGAACTGACATTGGAGAGACAGCCCTGTCTACCGGTCTCAGGTCGGAATTGTCTATTCTGACAGATGGCTTTGGAATCGGTGTCTTTATGATGGGATTGCTGTTGTTGTCCTCCTCATTATTATCAACAGTAGCGTTGCACAGGTGTATTTGATCACTGTTGCTCATATTCAGTTGTGGAAGGCTTTTATGGTTGAGAAGTTCCTTATATATTAATGCTATTGAATGTATTGAGAGTCTTGATATGTTGAAATGACCAATTGACAGAAGCAAGTTTATCTGATTCTTCTTCGTTAGGTCAAGCAAATGATATGATATATGTGTCTGGGCAAATATATGGAGTTGAGCCGCGTCCGAAACCCAAACTCACGCAATAACAAGCGAGTTGATGATGATAAGGGAAAATGTATACCAATATGTAAAAGGAATATGAACCGTATATATCTAGAACAAAATGATCAATAATAATCTTTTACTCAATGATCAGAAAAGAGGTGAGATCAGAAGGTGTCTTTTTTTTTGACCACTCACAGATCACTGGTTTTTTACTTGGTAAATCCAGACAGTGCAATTTGTTAATAATCCAGAAGAGCAGCACTGTTGCTTATTTACTGCCTGTATAAATGAGTTACTAGTGTAGTATATTTCTGTGCTTATGATGCCCTGTTGGACAACAAACACACGTGATGGTTGTTCTCCACCTCCATATAATGATTTAGTTACTCTTACACCATTTAACAGAAGCAATTATGCTCGTTGCAACCCACCTGTGTGTAACAGCCGCTGGAGTTTCTCCGGGTCACTTCTCCGGGTCTCGCCGAAGGTTGACAGGCAGCTGTTTAATCTTTTGAAGATGGCTTTATCTTTTTCTTTACATACAAAAGAAAAAAGATATTTTAACAATTATTTATCAATTGATGAATATAATTAAATGAAACTATGAATGTAAATGTACAATTTTTTAATAAGTACAATATCTAAATTAACCTAACAATCTCATAACGTACTCAACAGTAGTGAAAGTGGCAGCACTACAAGGAATCGCTCTCAGTAAAGTTGGTGCAATACCTTTCCAGAAACCCCTATATCCATCATTTTTCAAAATCTCTTTGATAACTAACTTAGCCTTTCCATTATACTTGGAATTCGTTCCAAATCCATCACTTTGTAATTTAGATTTGATCACATCTAAGGGATAAGAACTCAACCATAATGCATCACCCGCCAATGCACCGAATGTTAACAATTCAATCGTCGAGACATCTTTTCTTTCAATTTGTTGTAGCTTGATAGCATTTTGGATCATGAATTCGTATGACAAGAACCACACACCATAAGCTTGTGCATCTCTCAGCAGTGTCACGCCTGATCCTCTGAAAATCCCCTTGAATAATCCAGTCTCACGGCAAATTTTGGATATTGCATCTTTTGGACCCTGATACAATTTTTGAGAATTATCTTTTTGAACTTGTAACAAAATTCTAATTTGCTCCACTGGGGCAGTAACTGGGGTATTTGCTACACCTGCAACAAATCCACATAAGTAATACTCTTTCAAGCTTATCTCTTTTTCATTGTGTTTTTTGATATTCAATATCAATCTTTTAGCTTCATGGAAAGCATAAAATTGAATAGAAACACAAGCACCAACACCAATTAATGGTGCTAATGTACCTTTATAAAAAGCCAGTATACCTTCATTTTTCAGAGTATCTGTAATGGCAGTTATGGGAGAAGAATATTGTCCTGTTTGCATTCTAACTTTAACTAAATCGAATGGTTGTCCAACTAAAACTTGAACACCACCTCCAATGAAACCGGCGGCCTATAAACAGTATCAAGTTATTCAGATAACATAGCGTGTTAGAATATGTGGATTGACAAGAAAATACTATTCAAATTTGGTGAAAATTTTGGATTAAAAAACTTACAGTATCTTTGAACTTTCTTCTCCAACTATTATCCACTTGTTCTGAGGTCATCTTTTGTTAATCTAATAGCAAATATACGATCAGTTTTTACACCTAAACGGCTTTTGAAATTATAAGAAGAATCATCCTTAATGTAAGCTTCTAGATGACAGTAATAACATTGTTGTCAGATAACTAATAATCCTTCAAAGATTCACAGGATCGGTTATCTCTAAATCCAGTTAGAAAAGATCAAACCTAACGCATAGATAGACACTAACAGATACAAGTTTCGGGAAATGGTGAAAAATCACGTGCGTGATAACAAAAGAGATAATAATACTTTCAGGTGTAAAGATGTACATTTTGTCAGTTAATGTGGGCTAGTGGTGTTTAAATGTTGCCCTTTCTTCACTGTTTGCGGAGTTAGTAACACGAGAACTTGGGAAAAGAGAATAGACAAGAGGTTAGTACGAAAGCGAAACCAGTAGATAAATGAACTTTTGAACAACATTTAACGAGACATAGTAATACCACCGTGTTCTTTTTGTTTGATTAACTAGCCGATTCCCTGATGTTTTCTTTTTTTTTTACCTCTACGGTTCCTTTTTTGGAGCTGTCTTTGCATCTTCAGTTCATGAATCTATAGTGTTGCTGTGATATGGGGATGCAAACAGCCTTATAGCCTTATAGCCTTATAGCTTGGCCCTTTTTACCCACACTATTCGTCAACTCAAAGACATATACCCTCTGATCTTCTAGACGAGGATTGAAATCCCTGTATCTCGCTTCTTCCTTTTAAGTAATACTTAACAAATCGGTACTTTCCTAGATCGTGCTAGTACGCTATTATAGATTTATACAGTTATCTAATAAATCGCTACATTATAATATACTTAGGACAGCTGCTTGCCAATCGATAATGGGTTGTAGTCATCTTATAAATATAGAATTCTGGGGTAAGTTTTCTGAAGAGTTGATATTTTTGCTATTTTCTTCTTTTTGTTTCATGCCCTGATTTTGAAAGAGTTATACTTTAGTAATTTTCCAGTTCTTCTTAGTGAACTTAAAACCACACGACTCAATATTTAAATATGACTATGCCATTACTTTATATGCCTGATTGTTATTTCCATACCTAAAGACTGAAGGTCCATACTGTTACAGTTATTGGGCACATATACATATTGGTCAATTTTGCTAGCTTGGAGCCAAATGTATGATATACTCAAATAGATACTAAAACCCTATAGGTTCGGTCTCGGCAAAGAAACAGATTATATGAACAAGGCATACAGACATACAAAGTTGAATCAAAGAAAAAAAAATACAATAAAAAAACAGCAAGAAAGAAAAACCCCAAATATTAAAATTAATTGAAAAACGTAGAATAATTCCCATTAAAGACAAAAAGTAACCTGTAACCATACAATTATAAGAGATAAATAAGAGATAACAATAAACTAGGTTAAACTACCTTATCAGTATTTTCTAACATTTTAGAAACCAATTCGTCTAAGGGACCATAATCTTTCTGAGTTAGCAATTCAAATTCTTTACAAAGCAACACAAAGTGCTTCAAAGAAGTGTTTAAATGGGTCTGCAATCCTAATTCGTTAATTTCATCAAAATGATGACAGTATATATGCGCATAAACTCTAAATAATCTCTTCATTATAGTTCTAACTAAAGCTGGGAACTGTTTTGGAAATGGAACGCCCATTTTCGTAGGAAAAACAGAATCGTCGTCTAAGAACCCTTGAATCCAAATCATGAGATTTTCAACATAGCTTGGAGCAGACATGGACATTGGTTGCTTATTATTTCTGTTCATAGGATCTTGCCATAAGTATTCATACTCTTGAGTGGCTATCATCCTTGGGCATGTGGTTGGTGAACAGAATTCTGTTATTGTTCCATATAGCATGTTCAATTGATTGTAGAAATCAACAACATAAACAGCAAGCCATTCGTTCACGTCTTCGTCTTTTGGTAGTTTAACTGCTTGAGCTAGGGCTGAGCCAGAACCTAGAGTTTGCTCGGCATAGTTACGTATATCTCTATGGTTTGTAATTTGTTGTTGTTGCTGCTGCTGCTGTTGAGGATGTTGCTCTTGAAAGTGTTGCTGTTTAGAGGCAGGCGTTGAAGGAGCGCTGTCTGGGTTTCTTCTGAATGCCCTTGTGGACCTGATAGTAGGTATGGATGATGGATTGAAATGGGCTTGTAAGAATGACATTCTGTGTATGTACCTGGGTATCTCCTTGCTGATTTGGCAAATTCAACTAACAAGTAACACTGGTTAATGTGTATTGGTACAGATAGCTTAGGGTCCTCACAAGATGACAGAGATGTAGATAAAGCTGAAGTTGAAACTTGACCACACAATCAATCAAGAAAAGAAGACAAGTGATGATGTTTTACCTGATGTTATGTTTGTTTACTTTTTGCCAGATTCAAACCAGGGACAAATATTGGTTAGTGGCACTTAATGTAAACTTGACAGATTGGAAGCTTTGGATCGGCCAATTCGCCGGTCCAGACCGCCAGGCACAACTCAACCCTCCACACGTGTGCAGGCGGCTGATCAGCAGCCTGGAGAGGCCTAGGGAAACAAAGAGGCTATAATGGGCGGAAACGGACTACCCGAATGGGTGCCCTCTCCACCAGGACGCCGGGCTTCTCATACAGTAAGCTTTTTGTCTTGTAATTCTTTCATTCTGTAAGGGTACCCTTAAGATCCTGAGATCTGGCTCACCGGTATTACTTGGTGTTCTTCAAGTAGCACATTTTATTTGTGTTGAGTCTGTCTCTCCAAAACCAGCAAAGTCGTGCAGGAAAGGTCAAACAGTTTTGAAGCATTAAAGTGTAATTTCTAGTGTTTTTCAGAAAGATGTCGGATTTAATCAAGGTAAACCAGTGTGACGTGGAAGATGCTCAATCTAATGTTCAAGAAGAAATCGTTTATAAGAAGCTGTTACAACAGCTAAAGAGTGAAAAAGACTCTGAAACTGGTGAATTTAAATATCTTTGGACGTTTGAAGTCGTGGATGGATTCTTCAAGCAGTCAGATCCTTCCACTAATGACTTCACTTTTGATTTCATTGAAGAGAATTTCGGTTTAAATTTACCTTCATGGTCGGACCTGATTGAAAAATTGAACACATTGAATAAAGAAGCTCCTTCAAATGAACGTTACATACTATTATTCTGCGCTAGACATGGCCAAGGGTACCATAACAGAGCTGTTGAAATTTTTGGATTAGATGCCTGGAATAATCATTACTCTCATCTACCAGGAGTCACCTTAGAGAATGGTGAAACTATGGTGTGGGGGCCTGATCCTTTCTTGACTGATCTTGGGGAAAGACAAGCAGATGCTTTGAATCAAGCCTGGAGGAAGCAGATTGATAGTGGATGTCCTGTTCCTACTAAATTTTTCAGTTCTCCGTTTATCAGATCTGCCTCTACTTTAATTAGAACGTGGAAAGGGATAACCATTTGTGAAGACGGCGAAGCTGAGTTAGGGTTAACTGCGAAAAGCAGGGCTTATCCTATTGTGAAAGAGAACTTAAGAGAGACCATTGGCGAACATTTGTGTGACAAGAGATCTACAAAAAGTGTAATTAGTGAAAGACTGTCCAAATATGGATTCCGAATTGAAGATGGGTTCCCTGAAGAAGATATTTATTATAGAGACGATTGGAGAGAAAGTCTGAGTGAACAAAGTCTTAGAACTAATTTGTTTTTACAGGATTTATTTGAAAATTATAAAACTGATTCAATTGTTAGTTGTACCTCCCATGCCGGCGAGATTAGAGCTATCATTACTGCTCTAAATCATAGAAGATTTGCCATTCCAACTGCTGGTACCATTCCTATTGCTATAAAAGGTACTAGAAGATGAGGCACCTGTTCATTTAATTATTCATTTCAATTTCATAATTATTTAGAGTGTAAACTATTTATATTTATTACAGGCCTTTGATTGCTTTAATTTTTGGAATCTCTTCCTGATCTGCTTCTTCCAATATTATAGCTGGATATAGATCCTAGAATAACAATTATACTGCCCATTTCTGTAAGATATAAACGATATTTAGACTGAACTACAAGGTGATAACACTAATGTATTATATCAAAACAAATCAAAATACAAAAAGGACGAAAAAATTAAGCTACGACCAACCAAAAGGATATGATTAAAACATACCGAAAAAATCTGCTGCTTCAACTAATCATAATGAACCACAAGAGGAGGACATAAACTGAAATAAAACTTACTCAAAAATCAACGACTGAACAACAGTAAAAAAAAAACAGAAAACGACTGGAACGGAAACTGGAACAATATTATGCATAAAAGAAAGCCTTTGACTTAAAAAAATGGAAAATAATAATAAATTAAATTTGTTAATTGCTCAACAATTTTTTTCAAAAAAGGACAAAATTAACTTGAATATATTTCCTCAATTTTTTTCTAATAAACGATTCAATCCATTCAAACTTTCTTCGGCATAGAATCTCACATCTATATCTTCATCAGTGGTCAACTTTTCCAAAGCCGGTTTGATTTCAGAAACAACTAAATCTTTTTTATCGTCAATTAATTTCTCGGTCAATACGTACAACGATTTTGCAACGTTGAATCTTATATTTGGAACTTGGTCGTCCTTCAATTGATCAATGAAAGGATAAATCTCCGTAGATATAGTCTCGGATGATAAAACTGGGACTAATTTAGTAAAAGCGAACAAACAAGTGATTCTACCAATAAAATTATCAAATTCTTTAGATTGACCCTTGGATAAGATTCTCTTAATTAATTCACTCTTACACCACTGTTCACCGAAAAATTTGGTCAATTTTTGTAAGTTCAAAACAGCAGCTTCTCTAATAGAGTAAACTGGATCCCATAACCATTCCATGCATAACTGTCCCAAAGCTTCGTCAAAAAATGCAACTCCTAATTGTTCAGCCAATAATGGGATTTGCTCAATAATAGCTAATCTGACTCTCCATAATTTATCATTAGCTAGTGCTGTAATAGCGGGCAATAAAGATTCAGATAATAATTGAATGCCAATCACTTCATTGACTAGTTGTAAATTGGAGATGATATTTAGTCTAACTTCACTAAATTCATCTTTCAACATTTCCACAAAGACAGGTAATAAATGTTCAATTGTAGCTTCTTTGCCTAGGATTGGAGCTAAGCCAGTCACTTCGCTAGCTAAAGCGCTTCTAACAGTTTCAGATTCATCCATGCTCAGTTGTGAAACAACAGGAACGATATCATTTAACACAATACTTGAATCCGCTTCATTAACTAATTTACAGAAACCTGGTAGCTGCTTGGAGATTGCTTTTCTAACTTCAGCTTCGTTATCTTTCATCAACGAAATCAAATTTGGAACTAGTTTCAACGTATAAATGTCATCATTGAAATTTAAAACTAGCTTCTCAAATCTATCAGCAACCATATATCTGACTCTCCAACTTGGATCATTAATTAGTTTTATTAGACTCTTGAATAGAATTTCATTATGAGTGTCTTCATTGATTTTTTTCAGGAATGACAAGATTGAAATTAAAACATCCACCGACAAAAATTTAACAGAGTCTTGGCTATCACTAACCAAGGATTCATACATTGAAGTGATCAAATCCCAATGAAACTCATTAACAGTCTCTGGAGTATTAAAGTTTTCGGCCAATAAGTCAATCACTTGAGGTAAATTAGTTCCAGATGCCTTTCTAACCATTGGAGAATCATCTTGAACCAATTCAAAGTATAATCTCAATAGTTCTAATCTCAATTTCGAATCAACTCTGATTAAAACACTCTTAAATAAACCAGTAGCCGCAATATGCAAAGAAAACCATCTTTCTTTAGCTAATCGTTGAATCAAAGGGATGAATTCTTCTTCAAGTTGTTGTTCAGTTAAATCTTGACTGATGATATTCAGGGAATCGACAGCTTTTTCTCTAACTATAGGTTCTTCACAAGCCGCAATTTTTTCCAAGACAGGTATTAACAAAGTAGAAAATTCAGATCCACCTAAATATGGAACAAATTTACCTAGTTCTTCGGCAGCAATGGCAATAACTTCGTCCTCGTCTTCAGGTATTACGTCTTCCAAGAATGGAATCAACTCTTTTCTTGTTCTTTCCTGACCTAGAGCAATAGCAATTGTGTCTAGACGTTTCATAGCTTGAACTCTGCTTGCCACATCGTCATGCCTAAGCTCATCCATCAATAAGGCAATTGGATATAGTTCTTCAGAAGTTGCTGGCTCTTGTTGGGTCACAGTGTTGTCAGGCAACGTTGTTGATGATTGTAAAGACTCCATGATGCCGTAATTGTATAATTTAAAGAATCTTTTTCTGTGTTAATTAAGTGTTCTGACAGATATGGTAATAATATGTTAATTATAGATTGATTAATGATTGATTAGATGGATAATATATGTGTCTCTATGTAGTGCTGATGCAGCCAGGTGTGAGAAGTGGTTACGTTGTGTATGCGTAAAAATATAAAGGTTTTAATCCTGTTCTATGTAAGGGTATTTTGGCAAATGACAAATTGAGAGGCGAGACAAGTATAAATCAAGGAAAGGGCTGAAGAATTAGATGAATGGAAGTACAAGTGCAACAAGAATAGAGTACGACAAGATTGTACAAGTGATCTGGCAACCCCAGTTGGACTTTGTATTTATTTGACTTGTCTTGAGTTTGTTCGACGGTCAGAGCTATGAGAAGATTCAAACTCTATGGTGCAGAGGTGTAATCGTAAATATGCACCTTTACTCGGTTCTGTTACACATACTATTTTTAACGCATAGCTATTATATAATACTTTACATTAATATTTCACTTCATATATACGATATCTTAAAGGCCATTCCCAGAGTCTCTTGTATTTTGTTCAACAACCACACTAGAAAATTTCTCATCTTATTTCTTTTCCTCGAGGCAGATATCAGGAAGAAGACGATGAAAACTAGGAAGATTCCCTGTTTCATAAGCTTACCGAAGCGGCTCATATCATGAGAAGATGACGGAAACAAGTATGGGGTTCTCATTATATATTTGTCGAGCAGATCCATGACTGTCATATTGAAAGAACTTGGGTTTTGCTGTTCTGAATGTACGGTTTTCTTAAATAAATCTTTTGCTTTTGCTTTTGTGTCTGTGTTTGGATTTGTGTTCTTAGGGTTGGTAGACTTCTTGCCTGTTTTCTGTTTCATAATTTTCTTGACTTTATTCTTACTTGCAATACGATCCTCTTTTTCAAAATCAAACCGTTCATCACCATCGCTGTGTCCTATATGGTGACGTTCTGGTTGTTCATACTGTCTCTGCTGTCTCTGCGTCTGTTGCTGCTGTTGCTTTTCCAGTTCATTGTTCTTCATCACTGTTTCTAAGTTTCTTAAATACAATTCAACTTTAGTATCATCAGTTACAAAAATGCTACCTATTAAATCTCTAGATTTGTTGACTGCGTTTAACTTGGTAAGCACGTGCAGTAGATAAAATTCAACAACCTTTTCCTTTTTACCGACTGTGTTCCTTTCATTTTCATCAGTAGAGTGAACTTCTAATCCTTCTCCATTCGGGAGTATGTAGTTTCCAGATAGATACTTTTCCACTTGATTGCTCAATTCAGTTATTGGGAACTCATTGGATAATTCAATTATAAAACACATCAATACCAATTCAGGATCTACGATATTGAAGCTATTGGAGAATATTTCAGATATTTGATTAAATAGCAGGCCGTTCATGAAACTAGCAAATATATGATTAGCTTCTTCATCTGTTTCCAAATTAGTCGTCTTGGTAGATGTAGAAGCACTTAACTTCTTTAAGTAATTGGGATTTTTCAAAATTAAGTCAAACAAAGATAAATATAGTTTATAAATTTTTATTGTTAAACTATCTTCAAACTTCTCTCTACTGGAGTTCCTACGTCCATTATCCAATATTTCTTCAATTAATGGGGATATAATACTCCATGCACGACCAAAATTTCTATTTAGATAATATTTTATGGCTAATTGATAGTTTTTTCTGAATCTTGTCTGTTTAGTAATATCAACAGTGAAGTAACTACTTCTAGAAACAGAATTTGAACTTGAATCTAAAAGTGACTGAAGAGTCGCAGAAGAAGATGATAAATGTGGTGATTTTGTAGCTGTTGATAAGGAGGCGCTACTTCTAATACTGTTGTCACTGTTGTTGCTGTTGTTCTTTATGCTAGTGCTGGAATTTAGAGCTATTTGAGACATTGAGGTTGCGGTGGTAGTAGTGGTAGGGAAGAAGGATGAATGCAAAGCAAACACGAAAGAAAGAGAATCAAATCAAGGAGGAAAAAGTTAAATCTGATAACGTGACTGCTGATTTACACTGTCAGAACGTGTATTTGAGCTGGTGTATGTTTATGGGAAGAGGGTAGGAGATCAATAAGATGTAATCGCTGAGCCAAAGAGGTTTCTTTGTCCCTTAAAGCATGTTGACGCATCTGTAAAAGACAGAGGCTAGGAACAGAGTAAGTAGACTTTGATAGCGCTTCGCATATGAAGCCTGTTTTGGGTAATATGTGTGGCGGTGTAGCAAAGTGGCGGTGACAGCAATTGATGGTTGGCTGGTGGAAAATAACTCCAGGCGGTGCGGGTGGCGGCGGCTGTTCGTCCTGAGTAAAAACGAGGAGTGGCTGAGTCTGGGACGGGGCCTGACAAAGTGATTTATTGAAAAATAGCTGATAACTTAGAAAAGGGTAACAAATATTGTATGCTGTTGAGACTTATTACGTAACTATATAAGACTTCAATGGCAACGTACGACACTAAAAGAACAAAAAAATGAAGGATGACATGAGAAGAATATAGCCGAAGGGGGGAGGACGAGACTCTGTTTATAAGCTAAACCTGTAAAGGTGTAATCCGGTAGTTCACCGCACCATGGTCCTAATTCGGGTGTGTCATAGTGTGGTTTGGTTCATTGGTATTTCATAGGTTTCTTGGAATTCTCATACTACACATGATTATGATTTGGTATATTAATATAAAACGCACTTAGAGCAAAGAGAAGACCAAAAGAAAAGAATAAAGTGATAAAGAAACAGAATAAACGTCGAGAAACGTCGAGAAACGTCGATTCTGAATATCTTGTTACGTAGATAGTCGCTGTATTACATTCGAGTTAAAGATGGAAACTAAGATAGAATAAAATTCGTCGAGCTGTATGGTAGGACAATTGTTAATGAAAGATAAAACAAGCTAAAAGAAGTTTCAACTACGCAAAAAAACATAAACCATGCTATATTAAATATGACTAATTGAAAAAGAGGATAATCGTCACATTTACGTGTGTGCTATTTTCATCTGCTCCAGGAAGCTCTGCAGCGCGTCCACATTGGAGTCGTATTCCGGGGCTGTGCTGCTGATTTTTTCTGACATTTTCTCTTGTTGACATCTTTGTACTCTATTGCAAAAAATTGGCCTACACTCTTCAGCATCAGTCTCAACTGATAATCACAAATGAAAAGTTTGAAAAAAAAAAGTTTAATTAAGAAAGACTTTTCAAAAAAAAAAATACCAAAAAAAACTTAACAAAAACAAAAAGGAGGATGACATCTCTACTTGACGTTCTATTGGACTGGGCAGTCACCAACGGCTCTTCTATCGACAAGAACTTATCTTTCCAATTCTCTGAACAAAAGGGATATTATTGTGTTTTGGAAAACAGTCTATCGAAGAAAAATGACTTAATCAAGATTCCTAGTAAATTGTTCTTTACTCCAGATTTAGCAGTTGATTATTTTGGTATGAAACTTGAGACTAAATCGGGGAACGAACAATTACAGTTGTTATTAGCTTATTTGAAGTTCGGCAATGAAAAAGAGCAATCTTCAATTAGGTCTAGATTTCAGCCATATATTGATTTTTTGCCAACTGATTTTAAAAAAACAGAAGTTCCATATTTCTGGAACAGTTTAGAGAAGTCATTGCTTCAAGGGACTGATGCAAGTATTTTATTGAAAAGAAATTTTGAGAAAATTGTGAATGAATGGCAATTTATTGTCTCTCAACTTCATTCACGAACTTCTTTTGGCAAGGAAACCATTGAAAAAGATTTGGAGTTCTACGAAGAGTATTATAAAGGTATGTTTAATGAAGATGAAAAATTGTATGAGTTCCTTCATTCACAGATTCAATCATGGACAAGTTTCCCAGCCTATCTTTGGTCTCATTGTATTTTCACAGCTAGAGCATTCCCTTATATACTAGTTGACAATAAAATTGAACACATGAATCAAGCTTTCTTGCTGCCTATTGTAGACTTATTGAATCATGAAAATCGGAGAAAAGTCAATTGGAAAGTTGAAAGAGAATATGATGCTGAAACCGAGCTAGTAGGATTTTTCAAGTTTAGTACTAATGATGATGACTCTAACTTAACCAAAGGGAAAGAATTGTTTAACAACTACGGAGAGAAAACGAATCAAGAGTTACTATTTGGTTATGGATTCGTCTTAAATGACAACGAATTCGACTCAACTACTCTCACACTGAAAGTCGATGAAACTACCATTTCAAATGCTGAAAAGTTTGGAATAAAGCTACCTAAAGATGCATCTTCTCAAGGGGTTAACTTTGAGCTCAAAAAAAACGATATCCTACCTAGTAGTTTAGTCGATTTTCTTGCGTTCTTAGTTCAATTGAAGAGTGAAAAAAACCAAAATACTTTGAGAATGCAGTTGGACGGGTTGGCGCGATTGAGAACTATATTGGAGTCTAAACTGTCAATGTTTAACAATTCTACGATTAAATCTGCTGTTGGTATTTCTAGTGAAGTACTCCGGACCGTTAAAACGTATAAAGCTTCACAGAAGTCATTGTTCCAGAAATCAATTGAGGAGATTAATAAAGTTGAGAAAGAATTGTTGAAGAAGCATAAGCCATTGTCATTCAAGACAGTTCTGAAAACAGATAAAATTTTCAGTAATTCACTATTACTAACTCTTGGTGTTGGTACTTATGAAGATTTGGTTCAAAGAGACCTAGTGAACCAGGCTTTATTGTTATGGATTGTTAGAAACTACAATAAAGAACAATATAGACGTACTTCGACCGATCTTTCCATTTTCCCTGAGTTTATCACTAACGTATTTGAAGACGTGAAAAGGACAATCCAAATAACCAAAGAAGACGTTCTGGAAATAAAAACCTTCTATAATAGTTTTTACCCAAAACTAAGTGAGAAAATTCCGGAAATCTATGGGAAAGGGGATTGGAGCGCAAAGAGCTTTATTATTGCCGCTACTGTCACAGATAGAGTTGCATTTACCAGAGTTAGTAGTGGCGAATTGTTCTTGTTAGATAAGGTTCTGGTGTAGTAGGATGTTTATCAACCGTAATTATCGGTCTGTGTGAGCGCCGTAAACTGACATATATACCTCATGTGTCGGAAAGTTTGAATGACACATTAAGCGCTTGTACTCGTACAAAATGCTGATCATGCAGTTACCGATCACTAATAATTGTTCATACAATTTCAAAGTTATTTCGCTGATGTTTGACCGTTTAACGAGCTTTGTCTACTCTGTTTTCTCTTATGCTCCTTGGAACTTTTTAGGCAGAAATATATAAGCTTAACATTAGATATTACTATTATTTATTATTATTATTATAACCATTCAAATATTTTGTCAGTTGAGTTCTACCCCCCCCTGCATGTTGTAGAGAGTGCGCGCTATTGAGGTAAATTCTCAACATCGAATTCTCATGTCTGAAATGTCAAACCTCAACACCAGTCAAAGAATTGTGATGAGTATAATGTCGTTTATCTTCATTTTATCCGTTTCAAGTCTGCTTTTTCGTTTTTGGAGTGTCTAATAGAAGCAGTAAACGGATACCTTCACATAGAGCACAAAATGGCACCGGGAAATTCATCAAATGCTGCAAACACAGCAAAGATCCCATCATCGCATTCGTTGTGGTCTCCTCATGATACTGTGAAAGATGTTGCTGAATCATTAGGAATTTCTCACCAATTAAATGAAGAAGTGGCTAAGAATTTGGCCATGGATGTCGAGTACCGTATTCATGAAATTTTAGAACAGGCTTTGAAATTTATGAGACATGGTAAGCGGAAAACACTGACTGTTCAAGATATCGATAGGGCTATGAAAGTTTTGAACTTGGAACCTTTGTACGGCTATGATGTTTCTAGACCTCTGGTTTTCAAAGAAGCGATGATTGGACCAGGTCAGACATTGTATTATATAGATGATGATGATGTTGATTTTGAGAAAATTATCAATAAGCCGTTGCCTAAAGTTCCTAGATTTACCTCATTTACGGCACATTGGTTGGCAATTGAAGGCGTTCAACCAACTATACCGCAGAATCCTAACCCATCTGAAATTAGACAATTGCCTTCTAATCAAAGGGGTTCTATGGATAATATGTTAAGTCTAAATAACGATGAAGTCACGTTGACTACTAATCCAACAAGCGGACTCACAACAGTGGAACAAAATTCACAGAATGCTAAAAAGGAAATAGACGTTAAACCATTAGTTAAACATATGCTCTCTAAAGAATTGCAGTTATACTTTGATAAAGCTATTGCTGCGTTAGTCGACGAATCTAATGAACATTTAAGAGCTGCAACATTGGAGTCCATCGAGTCGGATCCTGGTCTTCATCAGTTGGTTCCATATTTCATTCAGTTTGTAGCTGAAACAATAACACATAACTTGAAAAATATAAACTTATTAACAACTACCTTGATGACAGTTTACTCATTACTCAGCAATAAATCAGTGTTTTTGGATCCTTATATACATGCACTTATGCCTTGTATATTAACTCTACTATTGGCCAAAAAGATAGGCCCCTCTCAAGGGAAACCAGGAGAATTACAAAGACATTTCAAAATTAGGGAACTGGCCGCTTCCTTATTACAACGGATCATTCAGAGTTACGGTTCTTCATATACTACTCTAAGACCAAGAATCACTAGAACTTTACTTAGAGCATTTTTAAGCAATACTACGAAGAACTCAATCGGTACCCAATATGGTGCCATTAAAGGTATGAAATCCTTGGGTTCCGAAGTTATCAGAATCATAATGGTTGGCAATTTGAAAAACTGGTCTGTTGTTGTTTTAGAAGAATTGAATGAAAACGATGAGAATCGTAAGTTGTTAATTGATAACGTGTTGGAGTGCTTAAGTGTTCTCAAAGAAGATGGTAAACTATTTATTAATGATGATGACGCTAACAAGAAGAGAAAATTAAATAGTGATGAAGATGAAGGAGAACGAAAATACACCGATGAGATGAAAGAAAAGTTAATTGAGAGGGTAGGTGGAATCATCGCTGAAAGCATAATAAAACGTGATGATTTTGTTGAAATTTACCAGGGTATCTTCTTCGGGGAGCTATAATATTCGCATCCCTTTTTTCTTCCTTCTGTGTAACATTGAACTCGCTCACATAATAGTTAAACATATTAGTGTATAATGTTTTAAGTCTTGGTGCTTTTACCAGCAACTACAAATATGTTCGGGTATATTATTAGACCCAGGCAGTCGCGGATCATTACGTGCTATATATTAAGTAGTTTTGTGCTTGTGGGTAGCTGAAAAGGAGGGATATTAGAGAGAATCAAGAAAAGTTCAACTTTCTCTTGGTTTTCACCAAGAAAATATCTTTCCCATCGCCAGAATCGTCGTCTTCGGTAATTACATGTTCATAAAATGGAGATGATTGAGGTACAACAGGGGCACCCGGCCGATTCATAGGAGATAAAATCTTGTTTTTTTTTAAGGACTTAGGAGGTCTCATTGACAAAGAAGAAAATGGAGGTTCTTTCAAAGGAGATGTAGAAATGCCAGTTGCTTCACTCTGTAAACTTGACAGATTTATCGGACTAGAATTAATTGGCATCTTTGATCCACTAGAAAGTGATCTCGTTCTTGTTTTATTATGAGCAGTTGACTGTGGTGTTGTGATGGACTTGTAAGGTGATGGCTCAATTATTATTTCCGATCCAATTGAAGGTAGCATCACGGCATGCTTCTTCGATTGTGGTGTTGAAATTTGTTTGTCAGGTGATGACTCAATAATAATCTCCCTTTTTTCCAAGCTTCCTCGTATTCTAGAGGGCGTTTGGGATATAATTCTCTGAGCGGGTGATTCTTCTATCCTTATTATATGTTCCTTGATCGTGGATTTTTGAATCCCCGTCCTGGTGCTGGTGGTGTCCGTTGGCGATAATACCAGTTTTGTTCTTTTTTTCATAGGAGTAGCTTCTATCTGGGTTATCGGCTGATTATTTACATGTGACGATGAAGATATTATTTTGGAATTGGATTTAGAATTAGAATTAGATGCAGAATTCGACTTAAACCGAGTTGTCAAAGACCCAGACGATGATGATGACGTGCCAAGCTTCCTCTTCCTGTTTTGGGTGAAAATTGCACTGTCGTAATTGAGTGGTCTTGAATGACTTGGTTGTGGCTGAACTGCAGATTGGGATTCTGATAGTAGCTGTACCTGTGATTGGGAAGATGAAAATGAAGTGTTGCTGACCATATCAAATGTCTTTTTAAATAGGTCCTGTTTAGACAATGCTGAACCCGTTCTTCTCAATTGAATATCTGATAGATCGATCGATGTAGAAGTTCGCTTAATACCAGCACCGATAATTTCATCGGAAAGAGAATTGTTTCCAGTAGTGTCTAGTGAGCTTAAAGGTTTTGAAAGCAAATATTCTTTTTTTGAGTGGAACTTCTTTTTCAGTGATTTTTCTTTTCTTTTATCTTCTCTTTCTTTATGAGACAAAGATGGACCTCTTGATTTGTTCACTAACTCTTTCAGTAGCTTCTTTTGTGTGGTTTGAAAAAACGGAATTACCGCACTTAGCAAGAATCCGAAAGCAGACGAATCTTCTTTGGAAGATACGCCCAATATAGCATCCCAGACACACATCTTATCAAACAATGCCTTTACTTTTACCTCTAGGACGGACTTCGAAAGTGCTTGCTTTTGTTGCTGCTGGATTTGTTCCTCAATTTCTCTTAGATCTGTAGTAAATTGCAAATTAGGAGGAACTGCCGTACCGATTAAGGTTGGAACTAGTCTTTTCTTTCGCCCGACTAGTCTTGGCCTTTTCGCTTTTGGCAGCACAGAAACTATATTCTGATTTTCTTTGGTTGAATGAACTTCATTGACTTCGTCCTGCTCATCCTGCTGTTCCAGAATTTTCAGTAGTTCCAAGCTTAATAAAATTTGAAGTTTCGCTTCCCTCACTTTCAAATTAAAGAACTTTTCGTTAATTTGGTCTTCATTCAATTTGGGGTCAATACCTGACATAAAAGTTTTTCTGAACTCCAATTCGGTGGGCTCAATCAGATGTTTTTCATCGACTGATAAAAAAATCGAATTGTTATCGGTGGCTTCAACATCACGATACCTGTTTCTCATGTCAAACTCAGTCATTGATTTGATGATAAACATGCTCAACGTCTGTTTAACCAACTCAGTATTTGAATGCGATAATATATGAACTCTGGGCAATGCAGTCTTCGTGAAAAATTGTAAAGGAATTGCATTTTTATATAAAGTTGAGTAGTAACGTTCAGCTAAAAACTCTTGAGGATCGACGTTTGTTAATTTTGTAGGTGATTCTCCAAGAGGAACCATGCTCAACTTCTTTGTGATTGGGGGAGATTTCATTGAGAAGTTTTCAACCATGATATGAGATTTTATGTTTCTGATCAGTTTATCTGATGACGACAATATTGGTAGATCATCTTTACAAAATATATCTGTCCTGTTCTCTTCTTGTCTCACACTACTCGTTTCAATAATGATTTTGTCTTGCACATTGTTCAATTGAAAGTTTTCCTTGAGTTTCAAGATCTGCCAAATTGTGGAGCTCGCAGTTGGTATCAAGATTGCCATCTTGCACGCTGAGGACGATGGACTAATCAGATTTACTACGCTTACAACTTCATTGTCAACTTGTATGTAGTATCCTATGAAGTCACTGATATGAGTAGGAACTGCTAGATGTCTAAGTGTTTGAGAATCCGGCATGATTTCAAGCGATCCAACAGACGCAATTTCATCATACTGGATGTTGGATATCGTCAAAAACGATAGCAGAGAAACTCGAAGTGGGGTTCGTTTGGTTCTCCAAAGATCTGATGATGGGTGAACTTCGAAAGAAGTCGGAGGCAGTCGATAGTACTTTTCCACCTTGTTACAGTTGGACATTTAAATGAGTGAAACAAGACCCATTAACTCCAGTGGATGCTTCTATTAATATTGAAGTGGGTGTAATATTGAATATCTCGTATGACTGTGCATCGTTGTGACTTTCATGATACCAGCACTACCCAATATCAAGGAACAAGGCCCCTCCCTCTATAGATATGTGCCTAAAACTAAGACGGGACGCACTTGGTCCGTATCGCAGTCGATCGGCGCGGTTGAGGTGTTTGGGCCTGAAAAGTGTAGAACAGAACTGTGTGTGTGAGTGTGTGTGGCCATCCACAGCAGACAAACGACATAAAATAAACAGATCATATCAACAAACTGAATGATAGAGCAAGAACTCCTTGTTTTAGTCTTTATATACGCTGCCCTGTTGAGTGTGTGGTTGTGGTTATGGTTGGGATATTAGGGCGTCTATTTCCCCGCCAATAGAGTTTCACTACAACGGGGACTGGGACAGGGAGAACAGGCTGTGCGGTAGAAACGTGTGGGTTTGTTCCCCAGGGGAATTCGCTGTGTCCACAGCGGAGGAATAAAGTGAACAGTGAATACGCAATCGTGAATTGATCAACAGGAGTCAAAGGCTCAAACAAACAAGTAACTCGTTTTTCTTCTCTTCCTGTTGTTATTACTTTCTTTGTTGTTACAAGTCAAACGTCTTTTGTTCTATTCAAATTTTACTTGATTCAGACGAGAAAGTGTTAGACAACGTGATAATCGAATTTCATATTTCAAGTTTTGGGTTCAGATCTCTTGTATTAGCACACATTTTATTAAGTGTTAGTCACAATCGACGCAGTCCTATTGATTACCACAGGTTATTGTCTATATTGCGCTAGAAATTATTTGATTGGTAAATCCATTAACTGGAAACAGGTAGACACATTCAGCCAACTTTGAGAAAACAAAACCGAACCGTGGTCAACTTGTTTCGTTCTGTTATCTTCATCATATTTCAGACTGTTCATCTCTTGTTTTTGAACAGGCTTCTTTTACAAGGAGAACAATTAAGAATTTATTGTTTAAACTTCATCTTGGTCACATATATATTTTTTTTATATTATACTGCATCTCCAAACAAAAAGCTTCCCTTTTTTTTTAAGGAATCCAATACTATATTCTCTTGTTAACTGTCAATATTCTTGGTTTTCCCTTGCTAGCGCCCATAGACTCATACTCACATTCTCTACTCACTTATAAAGATCGACAGCACTAGGAGCTTTTTATTGTTCCTATTTATATTTTAGGTTGCTTTCAGTCATATAAGATTACTATTCGTTCAGTATCCTCTACCATGGTTGATCTTCTAGCTTCCTCCTCTTCAACTTCTCGAGTGTCCACATTACTACCCGCCCCTCCTCCGCAAGTGAATCCCTGGAGTAACACGCGGTCATCCAAGAACATAGAGAATTCAGAAAATAACATAGCTGCAAAATATACACTCAATTCAAATGCGACAAGCTCATCTCCTTCAACGAAAGTGCTAGGTAATAACAATGGCCCATCTCTTCCTTCACTTGAAACTTCTAACAAGGAAACTATATCTGGTGTAACTGACAACAGTTCGATAGAAGCTACATCAACGGTGGCAGGTACAGCTAAGTCCAAGAGGACTGGAAAGGAGAAATGGATGCCATTAAAGGCGGAAATTTCAGTTGCTACTTTAAATCAGTCAAATAGGTCGAAGAATAAAAACTCAGGTAGTGGAAATAACAACAAAGGCGGAACTAAAAAGAAAAATCAGAAGAATCAAAATCATCAGAACCAACAAAACGGCGGTGGCTTATCTTTCTCTGAAAAAAAGAATGAAAACAAGAAAAAAATAGTAGCTAATGATAACGCAAACTCTCCAAAAATCCAAGATAGTTCGATCGATACTGCAGATACGGGGATTGCCTTTAAATTGTCGTCCCCGTTGGTTGCTCCTGGTTCTTCCGAAGAAGACCCTGATATTACTTTGAAAGCAACTAATTTAATTAGTCAAATGTCAGTCAGGGATGATCGAAGCAGAGAAACTAGCGAAACGTTTTCATTTGAGAATGACGAAAAGAATAATATCCAATATAAAAACTCTACAGAGACTGTTAGTGATGACAGAAATAACAAAAGTCATTCAAGGGGTAAGAATAAGGGTTTTAAAGGAACCAATAATAGCAATTCTAACTATAATAACAAATACAACAATAGGCGAAAAAGTAATTCTTTCGTCCAATCTCCAACTGGTTTTAATATGGCTCCGTCAATTCCATATTCTATTATGACTCCACAATACTATGTTCCATACTTCCCACAACCTCCGCCAATTAACTCTTCCGATTCTATGTCAAGAAGAAACAGCAGGAGAAATACTCCTACTTCGTCCCGTGGTTCGCCTTTAATCGATAACAATGTCGGTTTGATGCCAAATATGGGAATATCACATATCAACAATAATAACATATATGTCCCTCCGTCTCCTTCTGGTATCAATTACTCTACTTTGTCTCCACCTATTCAATCTCCTAATTCGCCATACATTGATCCAAACATGTACTTTAATGTTTTCCCTCATTCTGGGAATGCTGTTCCGCCACAACTATCGCCCCAACCGCATATTTCGCTAGGTCCAGATTCTTCCTCTTCTGTTCCTCCTCCTCCCCCTCCACCTCCTTACTATCAGTCTTATTATCTACCATCTTCAGTAAATGGATTTCCTCCATTACCACCGCAACAATATATTCCTACTCAACCGCCACCTTCTCAGTTTCAACAAAGCTATGCGCCGTACGTTAATGAAAAAGTTGCAAGATTAGCAAAACAACTTGAGTATTACTTTTCAACCGAAAATTTAATTAAAGATTTATACCTTAGAAAGCATATGGATGCTGAAGGATATGTTTTAGTTTCATTTGTTTCAAATTTCTCTAGAGTTAGGGTTCTTTCTGGTGGAGACAATAGTTCATTGTTACAAGCACTTAAGAGTATTCAAACATTACAACTACATGGATCAGGTCATAAGAAGAAGGTCAGAATGAAAAATGGATGGGAGAAATGGGTTCTTCCACTAGACCAAAGAAATGGAAATAATGGCTAACCAACTTTGCTTCGATCCGTATTTCTTTCATGTTTTTTTTTTTTTTTTTTTTAGCGGCTGCTACATAGGGTGAGATTAATTTGTTTCGTTTATATCGATTGATGTTATTATTCGGGATATGTAGATGGTTTTTTATAGTTGCTTATATTTTTATTCTCTTTAATTTATTCTCTTGGGTTATATTTGGTATTTGATTCGATTTTTTTGATATCATTTCTTTGATTCTTTTTCTATGGGAGTTGCGGTTGATTAAGAAGGCAAAGATTCTTGGGTGAGCAGCTCGCCATCCTTGTTTTCTGCTGTTATTCATTTATGTTCATTGTTACTTGTTTTTGTATATTTATAAGAAGTTATTTTGTGCCAGGATTTTAGTCCTGTTTTCCACCTTTTTCGTTGCATGTCCTCGGTATCTTTTTTCATTCTCTATTCGGGTATCTGATTTCTTGACATTTAGTACATATATATAGGTCCATATAGATCTAGTTCCAAAAAACCATAAATTTTGCCATTTTATCATTTTATAATACAAGAAGAAAGTATGTAACTGGAGAGATCCTCCTTCGAAATTCCGCCACAGCTTTTTCTTTTCAATTGAGTTCGAATGTGGTAACATATACAGTTACATTACGCTAACTGATATGGTCTGAAGAATTCGGATACTTGATATCTGAGGAAGATACTATCAAGCTACGGACTGCACGGCTTCATGATCTCACACAAATTCCCCACATCACTCAAAAAGCATTCCAATTTTTCGACAGATGTTTCAGCTATTACAATAACAAAAAAAGAAAATGATCAAACCCAGGATCGAACTGGGGACTTTCTGCGTGTTAAGCAGATGCCATAACCAACTAGACCATTCGACCATATCTGTGTTTAAAAGAAATCTAAAACATATTCAGCTTTGTTCTGCAGCCTATTATGATCATTGAAATTATTTGTATCACGTTATTACTTATTTCACTGATTACATTATTGAAATACGAATACGAAAAGGACTAATATATGTCAGTACCTCACTATCATTAGAAGTGTGATTCTAGATATATGATTACAATCTGTGGTATTTATTAAGTAAGCTACAATAGTAACGAAATCAGAGGTTGAGGCCCGCATTGGGTTAGGAGAAACAATTGAAGGGGCCAGTGGAAAAAATTCACGAGAATTGTTGGATGGAAATTTACTTAAATAAATCTGTAGATCCAACTTATTTCGAATGAAGTCATAATCGGAATTTGTCTAGAAAAAGGGAGAAGAATTTACCCCAAGAAAGAGGTACAAAGTTTTTAATAGGAAATATATTTTCTTTGTGTTACCAAAATCAGTCACCTGACCTAATTACAAGTTATACTAAATTGAACTACTTAGTATGTAGCTAATACTATTTTAATTAAAGCCCGAGGAGG